>PVJX010000166.1:331650-352192 GCA_004027295.1 Dolichotis patagonum | reverse complement strand
CCATGGGTTGTGTGCTCCTTTCCATATCCTCAATAAACCTATTCTTTTCTTTTTTCACTTTTCACTACTCTATTGCACCAGAAAACTCTAACAGAGAGCCCAAGATCAAGGTGCCACCGTTCAACATCCGCTGTGGGCTGCTCCCTGCTTCCAACATGGCGCCGGGTTGCTCCACCCTCACTGGCAGAGTGGGGAAGGGCAGAGGGCCTCCTCCACCTGGGCCTTCCTGGAAGGCAGGGTCCCTGTACGCTCTGCCCTGCAACAGTATCGCTTCCCAGAGGCTGCACTTCTCTTTCCCTCCTTCCTTTCTCCCCCTCTCTCCCTGCCCCTGTCTCTTTCACTCTATCTCTGCATCTCTTTCTCTCCTTTTTCTCTTTTTTCTTTTTCTTTTATTTCTGTTGTCTTTTTCAGTGCTGGGGATCAAAGCCAGGCTTCACACCTGCTAGTCACGTATTTTACTACTCGCCTACACCCTCAGCCAGCAAGGCCATGTGTCTTAACAGCACTGTTCTAGAAATTAAGTTTGAGTGTAAATTAATAAATTTTAGAGAGGACACCTTCATTGAAACCAATTGCTAGTCAGGCATAGTGGTGCACACGTGCAGACCTAGCACTGTGGGATGTTAAAACAGAAGAATCAAAAGTTTAGTCCAGCCTGGGCAATTCAGTGACTGAGCAAGATCCTGTCTCTAATCCTGGTGCATCGGGACCTGCACCATGCAACTGACTCAGGGTGTCGGGAGAACAAGGAGCTCCTTCCCTCTCTGGGGGCAGCTGTGAGTGTGACAGACTTTCAGCAGCCTGAAGGAGAGAGACCCTGGCTCTCAGGATCTGCACTGTGTGGTTGACTTGGGGTGCCAGGAGAACAAGGAGCTCCTCCCCTCTCTGGGGGGTGGATGTGAGGTGTGAGCTGAGAATCAAACATCTCATGTCATCCTGTCCCCTGTCCCGTGTCCCTCTCCCCCTCTTAGCAAGTGGGAGCCAGTAAACTACATATCTTGTGAAAAGACTGATATGTTATTTAGTATGAGCTCCCCATATGCAAAGATACGGACAACCATTTGGAAGAGAATGTGAGACAATATGACACATAGCAAAGATCTCGGGTTGTCTAGCTTTGAAGTTTATGCTTTCATATGTCCCGTTCTGTTCTGTTTTGTTGTGTTTAATTTTACCCCCCTTAAAATAAAATTTATATATATATATATATATATATATAGAGAGAGAGAGAGAGAGAGAGGAAAAGAAAGTACTCTAAAGCATATAACTGCATGTATGTTTAAGTGTGTAAGATAGATGACCACATTACTGTTTTTGTTAGATTGTTGAGCAGAATTGTTAACAGTCTCATTGTTTGAATGTCTGCTTTGTATGCTTTAATTTTGTAACTTGAACAACTATTTCCAAGGATGACAGTATGTAACTTATCAAGTGGCGGATTTCTGAGTGTTTTTGTTTTTGTCTTGTTGTTGTTCTTTTATTTTTTGCCTTTGGAATTCTGTATTGTTGCTACCCTTTTTCTGTTTTGTTTGGTTGTTTTCTTTGTTTTTTCTCTTTAAATAAAATTAAAAATAAAAAAAAAAGATTCTGTCTCCATAAAAAAACTTTATGACAGGCAAGGTACACAAACCTATAATCCCACCACTTGAGAGGCTGAGGCAGGAGGATTGCCATGAGTTCAAGACCAGCCTGGGCTATACAGTGAGTCTAAAACCAGTCTGGACTACAAGAAAAATACTTTAGAGCTGTGCATAGTGGTGCACACCTGTTATCCCAGCACTTGGGAGGCTGAGGCAGGAGGATCTTGGCAAATTCAAAATCAGCCTAGGCTACAAAGTGTGCTCAAGACCAACCTGAACTGCATAGAGAGACCCTGTCTCAAAAACACACACACACACAAAAAGAAAAAGAAAAATACTTAAAAAAATGGGCATACGAAAAATTTCAAAAAGAGCTAGAGTTACAGCTCAGTGCAGGAGGATCACCTAGAGTTCACAGCCAGTCTGGGCTACACAGTGAGTTTAAGCCCAGAATGAACTGCATATCAAGACACTGTCTCATAAAGACAAAACAAGGGGCTGGAGATTTAGCTCAGCAGCATAAGCACCTCCCTGGCAAGAGCTAAGTCGTGAGTTTGATCCCTAGTACCAAAAACAAAAATTCGTTTTTGAGTTTTGCTTGGTGGCCATCCCTTCTGATAACTCAGTACAAACTTTACTGAAGGTTCCTTGCATGTGGTAAGTTATCTTTTTCTTGCTGCTTTCACAATTGTCTCTGATTTTTAATAACTTGACTATGACCCGGTGCATCTCTGAGTTTATCCTATTTGGAGTTCATTGAACTAATTTTATTTTAAATCAAACTGGGGAAGTTTTCTTCCTTTATCTCTACAAATATTATTTCCTCTTTCTTTGTCCCGTTCTTCTGGGGCACACATTGATGAGTTTGACAGCATATCACAGGTCTCTGAAGCCTGCTCATTTTTTCTTTCTATTCCTCAGACTAAATATTCTCAATTGACCTGCCTACCACACCCATTCCTCTGAAAAGGAGATATTAAGATATCACCAGACAAAGAAAATGGAAACACTTCTCACTATGAGATTTATCCTGAAAAAAAAAAAAAAAAGACTGAAGATGCTGGATGGAAATGAGTGTTTCTTCTAGTTCAAATCTGCTGTCGAGCCTCTCCAGTGAGTTGTTTTGACTACTGAGCCTGTAGTTCAGGCTGGCCTTGAACTAAGTGTAGCCCAGGCTGGTCTCTAACATGCAGTGATCCTCCTGCCTCAGCCTCCTGAATGATGAGATTACAGGTGTGTACCACCACACCTGCTCATCCCAGAGTCTTACATTGCTGTTTATTATGATGGTTGTTGTTGTTATTTGTTTGCTGATTTTTCTGGACTACTTTTGTGAAGTCTGCTTTCCCCCTCACACACACAAGGTCTCACTGTGTATTTCAGTCTGGCTCTGCATTCAAAGCCATCCTCTTTGCCTCAGCCTCCTGAGTGCTAGGATTACAGGGGTGCACCACTACCCCAGGCCAAAGTCTCTTTGGTTATCTGGGGGGTGAGGTGATGACTGGACAGGATCTTAACACCTTGGAAAGGCTCATTGTGTACAGCCTGGGGCCCCTTCCAGAGCCCAGCAGGCAGCTAGCAGCTCTGTCTGAGGCTTTACCACCCATCTGCACAGAGCCCTCCTTCCTCAGACGGTCTCAGACCACTGCCAGGTGCTTCCTGGCAAGGGTGCAGACACACTGCTGCCTGCTGGACTCTTGGGAACACACAGGAAAGTCTCACAGCCTTCCAGGGACATCCCATTCCACAGTTATTATTTTTGACTTTTGTTTTTTTGGGGAGTTTGCAGTCCTCCTGCCTCAGCCACACCCAGATGCACAGCCACACCCAGCCTCCTTTTGAGAGTTTTGGTTTGGTATTGTTTTGTCTCGATTTGCTTTGCTTTGTTTGTGGATCTCTGTGAGCTCCACTGGTTTTTCAGACAGTGACTAAGATTAGGGGGTGGGGCTCCTGGGTCCTCCAAGCCCAGCGGGCCTCGCCAGGGAGCCAGGAAAGTGCTCATTTCCCGAGCTGCCATGGTCGAGGTCCTGCTGTTCTTTAAGGCTGCTGCGAATGTGACTGAGAGGGGCGGCGCTGGGACAAATTCAAGCGCCACAGAGATCCGTATTTTCCTGGGACTCAGCTGTTTTATTTTAATCCATTCTCTTTAGATTGCTCAGAGCCTTGGGGTACTTTGCAGAGCTCAGGAAAGGCTGGATTTGACATGTTTTCTCAGCCTTCTCTGTTTTGGTGGAGGAGTGGGGTGTTCACAGAGTCTCACTTCACTGTTCACTATTCTGGAGTTGCTGCCTCTCATCCTTTGTCTTTTAGTTTTTAAAGACAGGATCCCACTATGTTGCCCAGGCCACCTTGAAATCCTGGTCTTAGGTCATCCTCCTGCCTCAGTCTCCCAAGTACTCAAGATTACAGCTCCACTCAATCTTCTTTACCTTTGGTTGTTGTTTTGAGACAGTGTCTTGCTTTTTAATTCAGGATGGCCTTGAACTCACTATGTAGCCCAGGCCAGCTTTGAATTTGAGGCACTCTGCCTGCCTCAGTCTCCAGTGTGCTGGTATCATACACAGCTGAGTTAGGTAGAAATATTCTAGGCAGTCAGACAGGACTAGGCTATCAAGAGAGTCAATACAAAAGATGAAAACAGTGTGGGCTTGGTGGCATATGCCCATAATCCCAGCACTCACGAGGCTGAGGCCGGAGGATTATTGCAAGTTCAAGACCAGCCTGGGCTACAAAGTGACTTCAAGACCAGCCTGAACTGCATAGTGAGACCTTATCTCAAAAAGAGAAAGCAAGAAAGCAAGAAAGAAAACCCATTACAACTGAGGTCAGCCCTCAAGGTAAAGATAGAATAACTAGCTTACCTGTCTCCCCAAGGGATAAGATACTTGCAACACCTGGTTCAATAAAATAGATAGACATCAGTCACCTCAGTGTGTGACCAAGACCCTCAGACTCATCCCTTTCTGGAAAGTTCTTTGTTCTTTCCATGTACACTTGCTGCGTGGCTTGTTTTCCCATTGGAAGTGTTACCTGCATGGCATACTTGCAACTCTATTGCTTGATTATAGTTTTGTCCCACATTGTACCCACATCATGATTTTGTACCCACCTTGTGATTTTTTCTATAACTTCCTCTGGAAAGTAGGTCCTATGGCAAGCCATTTGGGTCCCTGTCTCTTTCAAGAGCTGTCTCTCAATAAAATTTCCTACTCTTAATCTCCATCATTCCTTAGAATTCATTCCTCATGTTGGCACATGCCTGTGATTCCAGCACTCAGGAGGCTGAGCCAGGAGGATCGCTCCAAGTTTGAGGCCAGCGTGGGCTACATAGTGAGTTCAAGACCAGCCTGAATTGCATATCAAGACCCTGTCTCAAAAAGAAACCAAATAAATAGAATTTATTCTTTGGGGATTTATTTATATTTTGGGGAACACAAACTCTGCATATAGGACATCTAGCAGGTTGGGAGTTACATTTATTTTCCCCATATCTGACAGTCTTATCTCACAGGGATCACAGAACAGTCACCATGCCCAGTCCTCCATTCAATCTTGTTTTTTGTTTTTTTGAGACAGAGTCTCACTATGCAGTTCAGGCTGACTTGAAACTCACTTTGTAGCCTAGGCTGGCCTCTAACTCATGGTGATTTTCCTGCCTCAGCCTCCCCACTGCTGGGATCTCCACCCCATCTTAATAGCAATCTCAGGAAGTTTTTTTTTTTTTTCAGGAAGTGTTTTTTTAGCCCTTGTTATTACTGCAGAAACTGATGGTCAGTGAGGTCAGGTGACACAAACATCCTAGAACCCAGGCCCGGATTGGAACCCCTGAAGGCCTGTCTACTTTCAGGGCTCTCCCCCACAGCCTACTCACACAGTGCCTCCCCTCCAGCTGAGTCTTCTCCTCCATACCAGCTGCTGCTGCTGAGTTTATTCTGGACTCGCCTGTGGGAGGAAGGCTAGGGAACAGTCCAGGAACTGGCCATGTCAGCTTAGCAGCAGGGCTGAGGGCAGGACTGACAGGCGGGAGGTGAGTCCCAGGAGGTGTCAGGCCAGTCCCCTGGAGGAATCCTGGAGGAATGGTGGCAGCTCCCAGGCATCCATGCTGCTCTCTTTGCCACCAGGAATGTTAGCGCATTCTGTCCCCAGGTGAGCTAGCAGGACGCACCACACCACTGAGTCACACATGACCAGGTCCCTGGCTAAACGCAGGCCTCTTCTCCATACCCCAGCCTCCGGCTCCCCATCCCCCAGATGATAGGCTATGAATCAAAGTACAGGCATGGGCGGCCGCTCTTAGCCCCAGCCACCTTGGCCACAGGTCAGGAGGAGTCTGGGAAGGAGACCGGGGTTCTTCAGGCCCCGGTGTGTGGGTGACAGGAACTCAGAATGAGTGACATAGACAGAAACCTTGCCTTCCTGGAGTTCACAGTCTGGTCAACAGAGAACATCATAGCGCACACTGGAAGTTCAATATTAAAATATAAAAGAAGTCAAGCATGGTAGTCCACCTTTCAGGAGGCCAAAGCAGGACTGCCACAAGTTCAAGGCCAGCCTAAACTACATAGTGAGGCCCTGTCTCAGAGGGGAAGAAAGAAAAGAACAAAAACCATGGGGGAAGGAGATGTATGGGAGGGGGTAGGTGGCAGGGAGATTTTTATTGTTTTGGTTTTTTGGGTTTTGTTGGGTTGGGGGTTTTTTGTTTGTTTTGTCTTTTTGAGACAGGGTCTCACTATGCAGCTCAGGCTGGCCTTGAGCTCATTTTGTAGCTCAGGCTGGTCTTTAACTCTCAATGATCTTCCTGCTTGTTTTGGTTTTTTGGGTTTTGTTGTGGTTTGTTTGTTTGGTTGGTTGGTTGGTTTTTGTCTTTTTGAGACAGGGTCTCATTATGCAGCTCAGGCTGGCATTGAGCTTATTTCGTACCTCAGGCTGGTTTTGAACTCTCAATGATCTTCCTGCCTCAGCCTTCCAAGCTGGGATTACAGGTGTGCACCACCACACCCCGGGTGAGGTGGCAGGGTTTTTTTGTTTGTTTTTGATCCCGGGGATTGAACTCATGACTTCTCACTTGCCAGGCAGGTGCTTACGCCCGCTGAGCTAAATCGCCTGCCCCCAGCCCGTGATGGCAGTTTATAATCCTGAACTGTCACTCAGGTATGTCATACCACCATCTTTCTGCCTCAATCTCCCGAGTGCTGGGATTACAGGCGTGAGCCACCATTCCAGGTTTAAACCGCCCAGCTTTAACAACAACAACAAAAAAAGAATAGAATTTTGAGAAGCTCAGTGGGAAGACCTTGGGTTCAATCCCTCAACACTCCACTCTAAAAAAACGTGAGCATTTGTCATTGGTCCAATGCCCAGCACACTGACTCTTTTTGTTTTGGTACTGGGTATCAAACTCACGACCTTACACTTGCCAGGCAGGCCTTTACACCACTGAGCTAAATCCCCAGTTGCACACTGACTCTTTTATGCAGGGAGGGCGCGCCAAAGGTAGACGGACACCGCCCCCTTATTCTCACGCGCACGCGCGGCCGCAGCACGCACAGAGCGCTGTCACGTGTGCGAGCTCAATCCTAACCAGACTTCTGGCCGGCGGTGGAGGGGCGGGGACTCACCCATGCGCCTGCGCTTTGAGGGACAGTGCGTCGTGGGGGCGTGGCCGCGCAGGCGCGCAGGGCGCCCCGGCCCCTGAGCATAAACAAGAGTGGGGCCGAGATGAGGCGACGGTTGAACCTGGAGCAGCCAGCGGCGGCGAGTAGAACCCGGCACTGACCCTGAGCGCAGCTCGAGCTGTCCCCCGAGGGCGCGTGCCCGCTCGGCCACCGCTCTGGCCGACCCGCTGCGCGCGCAGCCATGAACCTCGCGAGTCAGAGCGGCGAGGCTGGCGCTAGCCAGCTGCTGTTCGCCAACTTCAACCAGGATAACACGTAAGGCCGGGGCCGCGGCCGCGGCCGGGGTCGGGGCCGGAGGTCAGGGGTCAGAGTTCTTAGCCAGCCTAGGGCAGCCGCCTCGCACCCAGTGAGAGGGGTCGCGGCCTGGCCTTCCCGAGCCGCTGCTGAGGCGCTGCGCTCAGGGCGGGGAGAGGGTAGAGGAGGCTCGCTGTCGGACCCCGCTTCTCACCACGTTAGGGTGGAATTTTGCAGCCTGACTCGCGGTCCCCGTCGCCGGCGCGTGGAGTGGGCTAATCTCCCACCTCCGCCTCCAGGGTCTGCCTTTGCTACTTCTCTCCTTCCGGCCTGTTCCTCGTTTCCCTCGCATCCCATGGCCCCTTCTCTCGCTCGTCTTCCTTTCACGCTATTCTATTTACCAGGTAACTTGATCTCCAGACAACAAACTAAAGCAATATGCAGGCCTCGGCCCATGAGAAACTGAGCCTAGAGAAGAGTACAGGGACCGGCCCTAGGGGTCTCAGGGCTCGAGGGGGTCTCAGGGTGCAGGGGGCGGGGCATCCTGGGGCAGGAGAGACTCTAATGTCAGCTAGGGGTTCGAACCCCTGCTTATTAGCTCCATATATGATAAGGGTCGGAAGTGGCCTCTTCAAGGCTGCCTCGGATGGGTCTTGAGGGGAGTTAATAGGGAAGTTTTCTGGAGAAGGAAGGATGAGTTAATGGGGCTGGAAGGGAGAAGAGCCATCTTGGGAAGTGAGTAAGAGGAAGTGATGTAAGAGGAGGAGGAGGAGTGGGTCACTTGGCATCATTTGAAGTCCTTGGTTGTTAGTGGCAGAATGGAATGAACAAAGTAGAAAATGTGATTTTTTTTTCCTAATTAAAAGTAAACTGCAAAGTGGCAAACACCAGGTTGAAAGTGTGCAGCACGTGCCCTCTAGACAGTACCTTCTCAAAGTTGTGAGGTTGTCAGAGACAGTGGTACAGCTTTGAAGATCTGGTGCTCGCCCCCCCCCCCAAGGCCCAAATGACACCTGAGGAAATTCAAGCCTAGAAAGGTTCAGAGCGACCCTGGATCTAACAGTTGGTTAACAGTGGCATGGGGGCAGGCGCAGAATCTTGTCTCCCGAGTTCCCTGGCAGTGTTCTTTTCCCTGTGCCATGCTGGTTTTTTGTTTTCGTTTTTATTTTTCATATCTCCAGAGCAGAATTCGGAAGTCAGTTCAAGATTAATGGTATAGTAATCTATAGAGGTTAAGGCTAGCAAATACTGTAATGTGTGTTCCAAAAGCCAGCAACAAACCAGCCTGTGGAAGTTTGTTGTAATTGGGATCAACTAGGTAACCTGGGGAGAGAAGAGGAAACTTCAAATCATTCTGATTTTATTTAAAACCTTTAGAGTGTTTTGGTTATTGGTTTTTTATTTCATTTTGGTTTTTTGAAGCGAGGTAGTTTAGGCTGGCCTTGAGCTCACCATGTCACCAGACTAGCTGTGAACTTGGCTATCCTCCTGCCTCAGCCACCAGGGTGCTGGGATCACAGGAGCATGCCACCTTACCCAGCTTAAGCTCTTAGTATTTTGAGACCAGTAAAAAAAATGATATAAAAATTAATTTTAAAAGATTAAAAAAAAAAAGAGGGCCAGGGATTTAGCTCAGCGATAAGCGCCTGTCTGGCAAGAGCAAAGCAAGGTCGAGAGTTCGATTTCCGGTACTAAAAAAACAAAAATGACAGTGTTACAGGATTTTATGCCTTTTCTTTTTTTTTTTTTTTTTGTACTGGGGATCAAACTCACAACCGATCGCTTGCCTGGCAGGCGCTTACCGCTGAGCTAAATCCCCAGCCCAAGAGGAGAGAGGGGAGCAAGCACCAAGATGGGATGCTCCCGGCCAGCCTAGCGGGAGCACAGCCTAGCGGGAGCACGGGGAATCAAACAGCGACCTCCCACTTGCCATCCGGGTGGGCGCACAGACCGCTGAGCCAGAAGCTTTTTCTAAGTTAGAGAATTTCCAAAGTATTTTCTTGTGATTTTTCAGCTTTTCGCTACTTATTTTAGAAGGAAGTCAAATACAGAAAAGGATTCTCTTGGTTGTTTGTTTGTTTGTTTTGTTTTCTTTTTTTTTTTTTTTTTTTAACTCAATACTGGGGATCAAACTCACCACCACGTACTTGCCAGGCAGGTGCTTATGCCGCTGAGTTAAATCCCCAGTCCCTTGTTTGTTTTCTTTTTGGGATAGGGTTTCACTATGCGGTTCAGGCTGGCCTCAAACTCACATCAAGCCTCTTGCCTCAGCCTCTCTAGTGCTGGGATTACAGGAGTGCGCCACGGCACCTAGCTGTTGTTATTTTAAATGGACTGCCAAGCTCCTCATATACTAAAATGTCACTCTGGCCTGAAATAGAACCTTTTCAATTTTGGGAATCATATGTTACCTACTCAGTATTGAAGTTATTAATGCATGAAATTTCTGTGGTTGTTTTGTTTTGTTTTGTTTTGTTTTTTGAGACCTCACTATACAGTTTAGGCTGGTCTTGAATTCACTGTGTAACCCAGGCTGGCCTCTCCATTGGTGGAATTACAGATGTGTGCACTATTACCATGGCCTTTGTGTCATAATCATGACTTGCCCAAGAGACCGTGATGGAGAATGAACAAACTGGGAGGAATAGTAAATCAGAATTACATTCAAAATTTATTAGACTAAGATGATTCTGGGTTTGGTTTTGCATGGTTTGGTTTGGTTGGTTTGGTTTTTGATGGGGGTACTGACGTTGAACCCAGGGCCTTTGCGCTGAGTGCAGCCCTAGTTAATCCTGTCTCCCTTTTTGTATTTTCAGACAGGATCTCGCTAAGAAAGGAAGCCTGGGGTAGAACTCAATTTTCCTGTGTCAGACTCCCAGAGTACTGGCATTGTAGACATACAGCAGTATGCCTGGATAATTATTTTTTTGAGTGCTATGTCAGTGTTTCCCAAATTATGTGAAGCTTAAAAAAAGTCTCATGTTATCCTTTTTGGAGAACTAAGAAATTTAACCATACAGAGTCCCCCCACCACCTTTTACGTTTTAATAGTTAAATATATCTAGAACAAGGAGAGGTTATTTGAGTTCCCAGTTAGTATCCGCCTGCCCTGAATATGGTATCTTTACTTCAATACCAGTTTGAGAGGTATATCTACCTGTCTTTCTTTTTTTGTTTTTTAAGTTTTTTGAGATAGAGTCTTGCTAGGTAGTTCAGGCTGGCTTTGAACTCACTATATAATCCAAGCTGGCCTCAAACTCGTAGTACCTTTGCCTGTAATTTGTTTTAAAGCTACATTTGAAGGAAATGTAAATGTTCCTATGGTTCATGCCTTTCCCTCTCTTTCCTCCTCCACTCTAAAATTAATGTTAGTACTGTAAAGGAAGCTGATTTTTGGTAGGGCCAAGAATGTTGATCTAGAATCCACATGTATTATACTTAGAGACCCTTGCAGACCATTTCACTCACTCAAGTCTATGTAAATTATACAGTAATTTTGTTTGTTTTTTGTCATTAAAATTTTTAACAAGACAGTATTCATTGCAAACCAAACTATATTTGTCTTACCTTTCTTCTTGTAATATGATCTCAAGCTTTTTATCATGGTTCTTATCCTAAAAGTGTGATTAAGTTTTATTTGCTTTTTACCATTTGTTTTGTTTTTGTTTTTCCAAGTAGAAGAGTGCAGAAGAAAGCAGGAGCAGCTGGTCACAGACATCCTCATATTACCTGGTTAGTTCCCACCCTAGTTTCCGGAAGTAACACTGTAGAAGGCTTACATTGGAGCACTTTTGGCTTTTTGAAGTGAAGTTACCAGTGAATAAGTGGCAGGTGGTCGCTTGACTCTTCAGTGGAAATATCAGGGACTATATTTTTCCTGTGGCTAACACAGCCTGTGAGAAATCAGTGGCCATGTCTGTTTTAATTGACGTTTCCGAAACAGATAGCTTAAAGAAAAGGCTATGCTTCTCAAGCCTTGTGTTTGAAGAATTGATGTTAAGTGTCTAGAGGTATTGATTGCTTTTATCCACTGTGTTTCTTGTCTCCAGATGACTGTTACCATTCTGGGAGATACTGTTTTCTTTGTCGTTATCTGTAAGGTGAAGATAGTTTTTGTTTTGTTTTGTTTTGTTTTGTTTTGTTTTGTTTTTATTGTACCGGACATTGAACTCATGACCTCAAGTTTGCCAAGCAGGCACTTAGGCCACTGAGCTACACCCCGACCCCAGAAGATGGTTTTTGAGGCTTCTTCAGCCTTAAAGTTGGCCATTCTGCCTGCTGTGCAGAGGATATGGTTGAGAAGGACACTGCCCAACAGCAGTGGCCAGTGGCAAGCATAGTGACCCACAGATGTGCTTAATGCATGCAGGAGAGAAGCTGGCAGACTTCCAGTTTCTGCTATGGTTTCTGTGAATAGTGACAGCACCTCGGGAAAAGCATTAGTGAAGGAACAGAGGCATAGAGCCGCACTAGGCCTATAAGCCCATATAAGCCCAGTACTTGGAAGGCTGAGGCAGGAAGATCACTGAAGTTCCAGGCCAACCTGGACTATATAACAAGACCCTATCTCAAAAATAAAAGAACAACAAAAAATTATAATGAGAGAAAGAGCACTGCGTTGGGTACTCACGAGTCTGAAAGGCCTTTGGGCCATCCAGATACAGGTCCGGGAGGAGACGTGAGTTGGAGGGAGGAGCTGTCCCACCAAAACTCATGGTGGCTGTGGTCCTCAGTGAGGCTGCCAGAACCTAGCAGGTTTCTGGCAGCAACATGCAGGCTTCTTCCTGTTTACAGTGTTGCTTGTTCCCTCTTAACCTCATAATCGTGAAGAAGGTAATGAGAGGGAGTGAGCTTTATTGACTGATGATTGGGAATAGGGTAAAGAAGAAGAGAAAGGTGTGTGTGTGTGTGTGTGTGACTGGGGATTGAACCCAGGGCCTTCACACTGAGCTACATCCCTAGCCCAGCCCCTCTTCCCCCACTTTTTGAGACATGGTCTCACTGTGTAGTTCATACTGACCTCAAAGTCACAGCAATCCTCTGCCTCAGCCTCCCAAATGCTGCGATTACAGGCGTGTGCCACCATACCCAGGTAAAAAGATAATTTAAAGACTTAAGCCCTTGTGGTGCGAGAAGGGAGATGCAGCAAAATTTGGGAGGTAATGGGAGGGTAAAGAAACTGAATCCTAAATTACTAATGGAGAAGCATACACTTGGTATAAATCAGATTCCCCAGCGGTTCTGGGTTTGGACTCTCTGAAGTTGAGGAGAGAGAGGTGGGATGAAAATAAAATGTGTTGAAGGAGCAGTCGCTGCTCAGTTCTCTGGCAGAAGATAGGTTCCATCTCTGGAGAGGGCAAAACAGGGTCTCCACATTCAGGCACAAGGCCCATTATAGTGAAATAAGGAAATAAGCAAATACACCTTTTTTTATTTGAAAATTATTGCTAGGTTTTCCCTTTGTCAATCAAAGATCCCACTTAAGATTATTTATAAGGGCAAATCTCATACCTGTTGCTCTACCTCCCGTCATTATTATGTCTGCCAAATCACGAAGGCAAATCACGAAGTTTTTTGTTTATTTTGGTGATGCTAGAGTTTGAACCCAGGGCCTTTGCACTGTGCTACATCCCCAGCCCCTTTCTTTTATTATTTTTATTTGGAGACAGGGTCTTGCTAAATCACCATGTTTCTTTCCCAGGCTAGCTCCTACAAGGAATGAGCCACTATTCCAGCATGAGAAATTACTAAAAGCAAAATCTCCAAAGAGACATGTGTGAACTTGATTGTTGGATTTTGAGTTGAAAATCTCAAATCCTTGTGGGGTATATGCTAAAGATTGAACCACCCAGAAGTCTCTCTCCCACTGAGCTATAGCTCTAGCCTATTAGTGTCATTTTAACTAACAGCCTTAACTAGTAAAGTATAGAGTCTTGCTTTATGTATCCACATCTCAATAAATACTTGGGATGTTTTTGCTTCTATTTTTTTATCGATTGGAGTAGAATATAGTTTTGTACACTTGGAATTGCTTAAAATTCTAACTGAGGTATCTAATATTCTAAATCAGTTTCTGAATCTCCTAAAGAACATCAAACTTGATTGAACAAAGCCTAGTTTTAACAGATTTTGTCAATGGGGAACACAGTTGAGAACTGAAATGTCTTATATTCACAGGTCTGGTTCTAAGGCTCATTAATCTTGCCAGAGAGACAGGCCTACTCCATGCTTACTTTATAAGTAATGCTAATAAGCATGGTGATTTGGTTTCTAGGAGAGGAGTTATTAGTAGGATGGTCACAGGAAAAGTGGTAACTTTCAGCAAAGCTAAAAGGTAGGAAAAAGTTGTTTTGTTTTGTGTGCTGTGAATCCAGCCTAGGGCCCAAGCCTTTTCCTTGAGCCCCCATCCCCACCTCCAAGATATTTTTATAAAAACACTACAATCTGGCTTTTTTTTTTTTTTTTTTTTTGGGGGTCTTTTTTAAGACAGGGTCTCACTATGCAATTCAGACTGGCCTTAAACTCACTTTGTAACCCAGGCTGGCCTTGAACTCAAAGTAATCCTTCCTGCGTCACTGTCTATAGTGCTGGGATTATAGGCTTGCACCACCACACCCAGCTTGAGTCTGGCCATTTGATGTGGGATACGTGAAACTCAGCTCAGAAAAATTTGCCTTGTTTTAAGAACACGGGAAGTATACCAGAATGATTTTTAAAAAAAAATCAGAAATAAGTCCAGGTGACATATGCCTGTACTCCCAGCAACAGGGTAGGCTGAAGCAGGAGGATTGCCTTGAGTTCAAGATCTGCCTGGACTTCATAGTGAGTTTGAGGCCAACCTGAATTGCATAATGAAAACCTGTCTCAAAAAAACAGCAGCAACAGAAAAGTCAGAAATAGACTCTAGCATGCACAAGGCCAAGTTTAATCCCTAGTTTAAAAAAAAAAGATGTAAAGAAACAAAATAAAAGTCAAATAGTGGGAGGGAAAGATTTGCTTCCTAAAATAGCAAACCTGGAAAGTATTTTCTTGGGCACCACTTTTTAAAAATTTCTGGTTTGCAGGTTTTTTGAGACAGGGTCTTGCCGTGTAGTTTAGACTGGCCTTAAAATTGCAGTAATCCTCTTGCTTCAGCCTCCACAGTGCTAAGGCTACAGGTTTGTGCCACAGATAAATGTTTGCAGGTTTTAGTACTTGATTGCTTAATTGAAATAATTCCATATAGTAGAGTGGTTTTGTTATTATGATAGTGGGGATTGAACACTCAGCCCTTTGTTTTTTTTTGGTTTTTTGGTACTGGGGATTGAACGCATGACCTTGCACTTGCCAGGCTAAATCCCCAGCCAGCCCTTTTTATTTTGACACAGGTTCTTGAACTTAGTCTTTCTGCCTCAGCTCCCCAAGTGCTAGGATTATGGATGTGTACCACCTTATGCAGCTAGTATTTTTTTTTTTTTTTTTTTTTTTTTTGGTACCGGGGATCGAACTCACGACCTCACGCTTGCCAGGCAGGCGCTTAAGCCACTGAGCTAAATCCCTGGCCCGTGCAGCTAGTATTTTTGCAAAGAAAATATTAGTTGTAGGAAGACTTTGCTGTTGTTGTTGCTTGGCTTTTTTTGCTGTGTGTGTGTGTGTGTGTGTGTGTGTGTGTGTGTATGAGAGAGAGAGAGAGAGAGACAGACAGACAGACAGACAGACAGACACAGGGTCTCACTGTGTGATTCGTGCTGGATTTGAACTCACCATGATCCTCCTGCTTCATCCCTCCCGGTGCTTGGGATCACAGGCATGCACAACCACATCTGGCTTGTGCTCATTTGTACTTCTAAGGTAAACTGATAGAATTTTACGCTTTAGTAGTGCTTATAGTAACTGCCTTCTGAGAGCAGTTTCTTCTACAGGTATATAAGAGAAGCTGAAAGTCTCAAGTTCCTAATGTATGACATGATCATTAAAATAGCCCTGAATTTATGTTGGTACCAAGAGTCAGAGTATGAAATTTCTGTCTTCTGGTTTTCTGCTTTATTCATCTGTTTTCACAGTCCCCCAGATACTACAAACAAATCCTAGCATCTGATTCTGCCTGTGTCCTACTGCTTCCCGCTCTTCACTCATCTTTTCTGCACTTGAAGCCTGTGCTTTCTCCTCCTTTGCACTCTCCTTCGTCAGTCGGGTTCTGTAGAGAGATAATAGGTTTAACCAGTCACTGTACTGGAGGGGCTGGGGGGTTGTCCAGAGGGTCCTACTAAGCCTCTTAGCAAAAGCAGGGGTGGCTGATGGCACCTTAAATACAAGACCATCAGAAAGGGCTTTTGCTCTTTCCTGTGAGCCTATAATACTGTCGTCTGATTCCAGGGTCTAAGTTTGCTTTTTGGTCATCTCATGTCCACTCCTCCCACCGCCGTCTTAGGTCCTCATAGACCTCAGAGATGAGTAAGGGACTAGCTTAGTTTCCTTTCAGACTTCCACAAAGTCTGTACATATTTATCATGTCACCTGAGGAACTCCACTCTTGTTTTGAGGGAATTAACAATTTAGGGCTGATTACTTTCATTTGTAGCTAAAATTTAACCTCTGTTTTATAAGGTTTTTTGTTTTGTTTTGCTTTTGTTACATTTTTATTTTCATTTTTTCCTGGCTTTATCAATATATAATTTTATAAGATATATTACAGTAAAAAAAAAATTGCCATTAACCTGCCTTTAGAATATTTCCCCTCACTTCAAACACACGTAGCTGTTGTTCTCAACACTTTCTGAAGCAGTTCTAGATGTCTTCTTTCATGTGTATCTTAGACTATCATGGCTGCCTTAATATCTTGAGTTGCTTCCAAACATTTCCTTTTCATGGTCATTTTGACTTTGGGAAGATCCAGAAATCCCATGGTGTCAGATCTGGTGAACAAAGTGGATTGCAACACGCTGCCCTGTTTTTGTGACCTTGCTTTTCTGTTGGGTGGCACTCAGTGGTAGTATTCCCTGATTGTTTTAATCACACTTTGGAAAGACACAGAAGGCTTCCAGAACTGCTTCATAACATAGCAAGAACAATGGGGTGCATGTTTGTTTGAAGCAAGGAGAGTATTTGCAGGAGAGTTAATGGTAATGTGTATTTCTGCAATCCATTTTTATTTAAATATTCACTGTATATTTTGATTTTACCTCATACATTGTGACATGATTAACGCAGTACAGTTTTACATATGCAGTGCCCACTCACTATAGTCACCATGTGATACGTTAGATCTCCAGAAAATGTTTTACAGGTTTCAAGTAACATCGCCTCCTTTATTGGACATTGTAACATGGTGTGCCATACACCTGTACAGACCATATGAAATTACTTGGACTGCTAATTTCTGGTAGAAACGCTGGTTACTAACTGGTAAATTGGGAGCTACTTTGCATTATTGTCTACATGTATCAGCTCTTATTTCTGAATTTGGCTTTTTTGCAGGTCCCTAGCTGTTGGTAGTAAGTCCGGTTATAAATTTTTCTCCCTTTCTTCTGTGGATAAGCTGGAACAGATCTATGAATGCAGTAAGTGTTTGCTTTATTTTTCCTCTTCTTAAAAACCATAGAGCAGTGGTACTTGAATTGGAATGGGCAGTCTAAAGTTCAAATATGGAGAAGCCAGAGTCTAGATGGCGCCTAACCAGTGCTCTTCTTCCACCTTGGTCTCTGCAAGAGGTGACACTAGTGACAGTCTGTGGATGTTCTCCTAGATCCTTTTCTGCACATTTGCATACATATAAATGTATGTTTACAGTTTTGTTTTATGGGCTTTGTCCATCAAATGTATTCTAATCAAATATATTCTGTGGTCTCTTCCTCCTATTAAATGCCATTTAAACCATTTAGGTTACTGCTATAGTTTCCAGAAAATGGAAACAGTTCCTTTGAAAACGGTTTATTTTCTTGAGTTGTCATTTTACAGCTTTTGAACAGCAATATGTCATAGAGGCAGCATGGAGTAGCAGAATGGTCATAAGCTTTGGCTTCTTGCTCAGTCATTTGGCGCGTGGCTTTAGATGGATTATTTCATTTCTGGGCCTCAGTTTCCTTTTATTTTTGGCAAAACAACTAACGCCTGCCTGTGAGATTGTTGTCAGGATTAGAGGTAATGAATAAATTACCTCTAATGTAGTAGTAGGCATAGCTCCACCAGCGAGATGACATTGGAAAAAAGCTTTGAGTTCTTTCTGTGAACATAATTTTTGAAATTTAGATTCACTGGCAGGTTTAAGAACTAATGCAGACCCTTTGTCCCCTTTGTCCAATTTCCCAGTGGTAAAACAAAAAATACTGCAGAGTACCACAGCCAGAATACCCACATCCCTCTCTTTGTTCATGTCACTGTAGTTTTACTTATGTGTTTTCCAGGCTGGCTGTAGCATTTTACACTCCAACCAATAATAAGTGGATGAGTTTCTCTGCACCCTTGCCAATGTTATCACTGTGTTTTTCTGTCACTCTGATAACTGTGTGCAGTGCTATCTCATTGTGGTTTTGTGTTCCCTTACTGTTGACTGTGTTCAACATCTTTTTGTGTGCTTATTGCCATCTGTATATCCTCTGTGGTGAATCATTTGTTCCTGTATTTGCGCACTTTCTAATTGGATTTTTTTTTTAATGTCATTTTGTGAATTCTTTCTATCTATGCCCTAGATACTAGTTATTGTTGGTGTGTGGCTTGTAATTATTTCCACCCACTTTGTATATAGCACTTAGAGTAGACCTGAACTTGCCTGTGGCTGGAACCTAAGGATCCTTATGAGGAGCTCGTAAGGAGCATAGCAATCATAGTTTGTGATTTGTCCAATGGGATATGGATTCAGAAAGAGACTTACCACTTTGAGAGCTACATGAGCATAAAGTTTTTTTGTTTTGGGGTTTTTTTTTTTTCAGAAGCCAAAGTCTCATTAGGTAGTTTAGATAGGCCTTGAACTCACTATGTAGGCTAGGCTGGCCTCAAACTCACAGTGATCGTCTTGCCTTGGCCTCCCAATGCTAGAATTACAGGCATACCGCTGCCACATCCAGTGAGTATAAAGTTCTGGAAATCAGGTTTCTTCCGTATTAGCAATGCCAGTGTTTCCTTCTGAGTGTTCTGGTATTGCTAACTTTGCTTTCTCTGTACTTTGGAGTCCATTTTTTTAAAAATTTTATTTTAAAGGGGGTAAAATTAAACACAACAAAACAGAACGGGACATAAGAAGGCATAAATTTCAAAGCTAGACAACCAGAGATCTTCACTGTCTGTCATATTGTCTCGTTTTCTTCCAAATGGTTGTCCATATCTTTGCATACGGAGAGCTCATACTAAATAACATAGCCAATCTTTTCACAAGAAATCTTTTCACTGGCTCCCACTTGCCAAGGTGGGGGGGACACGGGACGGGACAGGACGACATGAGATGTCTGATTCTCAACCCGCGCGCCTGCAGGATCATAGGCATCCCTCTGAGAGGGGAGGAGTTCCTTGTTCTCTTGGCACCCCAAGTCAACTGCATGGTGCAGGTCCCGATGTGCCAGGGTCTCTCCCCTGTGGGCCTCCTAAAGTCCGCCATATTCACCTGCTATTTCTTTCTGATGAGTTGACCATTACATTTCCAAAGCTCTGAAATGGCCAACAGACCACAGAAAGAATTCTCTTTAGGCTCCTGTTTGAAACCAGCAGCTACAGCAATCTGCTGGCCTTGCTTCAGGGCCAATGGAGTCCATTTTGAGTTCTGTCTTTTCCACCAATCCCAAGAATGAGAGGTTCTGCCAGGTAATGTGAATAGACATCTCCTGTCACTCTCTCATCCACTGGTGCAGCACATTTTAATCTTTAGGATCTGCCTTATGCCAGCCTGTTCTGGTTGCTGGAGAGGAAGAGGAAGAGGGACAACATTCCTGCCCTCATGACACTTGCATCTAACTGAAGAAGACCGAGAGCTAACATGTTAGCCAGGCGTGGTGGCACACAGCTGTAATCCCAGTACTCTGAGACGGGGGCTGACACAGAAGGATCGCCAAGCCCAGCCCAGGCTATTTTGTGACTTAGGCCTGGTCTCAAAAAATAAACAGGGCTGGGAATATAGTTTAGTGCAGACACCCTGGGTTCAACCTCCAGTACTTTTAAAAACAAAAAAAGTAAATACATTTGCATCAGGCTGGGCTGGGGGCACAGTGGCAAGCACAGACGTGAGTAACAGCAAAGACAACAGGGCTTCTTTGTGCCTCTTGCCTGGAAATTACAGCATTCCCCTGCCGCCCCCTCAGTGGAGTGTGCGTGACTCCCCCAGCTGTCCCTGCTGTCACTGCCCTGACGGTGAGCACCCAGCCCTGGATAGGGAGAGAGCAGCACTAGGCTTCCTGGACTCGGTTCCTTGACCCATGGTTCCTGCTGGCTGTCTCAGATTTCACTCCTCTTTTGTCCTTAAACTGGTCTCCTGGTGCTTACAAGTCTTGTGTAACTAAAGATGTGATCTAGATAAAAGAGGTATGAACCAGGGCCAGTATTCCTGGAGATCTCCCCACAGGACTTTCCTCTGGAACGGTAGCCCTGTCTCTGCAAAAGGATTACTGTGGCTTTGATAAATGGCTGGCGCATTCATTAAATCTGTAGCTAAAAGAAAGTCTGATTTGTGCTATTGTTGCCTTAGTCACTCTTGTCTGTTTTGAGACCCACAGAATCTCCTTCCCTTTTTGAAGGCCAGGGGCTTAGAGAAGGGTAAAAGAATACCAAAACCTGGTTTTGCCTCTTCTGAGGTGTAAACTTGGTTGACTGGCCTTTGGCACCTGTTTGTCTTTTTTTTTTTTTTTGGTACCGGGGATCAAACTCATGACCTCGCGCTTGCCAGGCAGGCGCTTAAGCCACTGAGCTAAATCCCCGGCCTGGCACCTGTTTGTCAAAGGCTTCAATGGAATCAAATGTGATGTCTTGACAGCTAGTCTTTAAGGAGAGACTTTACTGACCAACAGTGATTTGTCTTCCCCTTAGTGATCTTTAGCCCTTAAAAATAGAGGAAGAAATGGGCCAAGAAGTTTTAGGGTTAATACTTTAAAC
>PVJX010000166.1:160239-331550 GCA_004027295.1 Dolichotis patagonum | reverse complement strand
GTTCCTAGAGTACTATCTACCTTTCCTCTTTCACATACTTTCTTTGAGTAGATAAAAGAGTCTCTCTTGAGAAACAGGGTAGCCTCTGAATGAATGTCCAGATTGCTTTTTAGCATTTTTCTATGGGTGAAGCTAGCAAACAATCTCACCTCCTATCTCAGTATTTTAGTGCAGGCTGGGTATTGGCTTATAGCCTTCTAACTCTTAGCATCCATCAGAAAATGAGATCTTTGCTATCAGTCTCTTCTGTTACAGAACAAATGAGCCAGAGTTTGTCCCAGGAGGAAAACCAGATTGACAACTGCTTATTTCATTTCTTTAAATAAAAAGACCCAAGACCTTTACCCCCACAGCATGGTAAGGTTTTACTGTCTCTGTTGTCATTTCAAACTTAAGAGGGTGCAAGAACTGGGCACACCTCACCAGTTGTCCACATGTGTCCTGTGTGTTTTCTCCTTCCTCTGCAGGGCCAGTTCTGATTGTTTGAAGACACATTGCATGCAAATGTGGCCTCTCCTCCCTAAAATGCTACTATAGTAATGTCCTCCACTGTTACGCAAAAATGAATAGAAGGTAGGGATTTACTGTTTGTAAAATATCACAGAAGTTTAGGAGCTGGCTTGTTCAGATTCTACACTGTGCCTTTTCTTTATACCTTAGAATTTTCTAAGCCAGGAAGCATCACTCATAAAGCATGTGGTTCCAAGATACTACATGAGCAAAATGTTCCCTAGCTCAGCAAGTGACTGAAGCTCCATAGATACACAAATCACCCATCGTCTCCTAACACCTTTTATCAACCTTATTGCTTGGCCAAGAAACCAATCACCATTTACTTTACTGGCCATCATCTGCATCTTAAGGTCTGAAAAATGGTATTTTCTGACATCGTTCCTACTTGACAGGCCACTCACCAATCTGAATATTAATTTCAGTGAGATTTATAGTAATGGAGAAACTGTGGTTGCCTCTCTTTGCCTGAACCTGTGGTAATGGAATATTGGACTTAATTCCCATCCCTGCGGAGCTCAAGACATTGGACAGGCTGATGTGGGAAGTGTATTTCTATCAATTATTTAAAGGCCTTCTTCCCTTCCTGCTTTAGGAGCTTTATCATTGCCAGCTATAAACTATGCCAGCAGAAGCAAAACAAGCATTCTTTTTCAATCAGCTAATTGATTTCCCAGATCAGATTGTAGATAGGCAGTCTCTAGGAGAAAGTTTGCCAAAATTATGGCAGAGGCCACCTAGAGTGAGGCCAGGCCTTTGCCACTCGAGGTCACTGAAGCTTATGCTTAGATATTGTTTGTGTCAGCCTAACTACTTTCTGGCACTAGAGTGCTGGTAATGTGCCATCGTGAATAATGATACCATCCTGTTTTTCTTGCTTTTCATTTGACTGTCATATCCTTTTTTTTTTTTAACCAGTGTGGACTGTTTTTGTTTGTTTGTTTTGTTGTTGTTTGTTTGTTTGTTTTTAGTAGCAGGGATCAAACTCAAGGCAAGCACTTGTGCTGCTGAGCTAAATCCCCAGCCCCAGTGTGGACTGTTGTTTACCATTGTTCCTGGGAGGCCTAAGCTGTCTGTACCCTAGTTTAGTGGAAAATGATTGTTGGATACGTGGATTCCATGTACAAGGTATAATTTTATTACTGTAAATTTTTTTTTATTTTTAAAGGGTTTTGTTTGTTTGTTTTTTACAGTAAAAGACATTGCCATTAATCCCCTTCAGCGTACTCTACCTCACTTTGAACACACCCTATTCTTGGCATTTTTTGATGCAGTCCTGGAAGTCCTCTTTCAGGAGTAACTTTAGTTGAGCTGTTGCGGCCGCCCTGAAGTCCTGATGCAGTTCAAAGCCTGTCCCTTTCATGGTCATTTTAACCTTGAGGAAGATCCAGAAGTCTCATGGTGCCAGTTCCACTGAGTAAGGTTGATGAAGATGCACGGTCTGTCGTGTTTTTATGAACCTGCCTTTCCTTTGAGTGGCACTCATCTGTAGCATTGACCACACCTTGTAGAGACACTCACAAAAGAGAAGTCCCAGGACTGCTTCAGAAAGTGGCAAGAATGATGGGATAAGTATGTGGGAGGGGATTGTTTGAGGGGATCAATGGCAATGTGTCTTTTACTATAGTAAATTATTTTAATACAGTATTTTCCCATCTTTGTACGTGTTTGGAAGTCCTATGGAGTGTGAAGTGTAATTGGAAATGTCAGAGCTGCATCTTTGCTGGGGAGTTCTTGGGGAGCCTTCCCTGCAGTTGGCAGAGGGTTTTGTCCTCTCCAGGGTTACTGGCTCCTTTGAACATCTGATGCAACTTGTAGATAGCTCTGATTTCAGAGGCTTTAGAGACCTCCTTGACACCTGTCCACATACCTCCTGTGGTCTGTGGACACATGGCCTCTGGCAGGGTCTTCCCTGACACTGTTTGTGTCCTCTCTCGTGGTGGCAGCACATCTTGATGTCCAGCATCCCTGCTTCTTGCGTCACATACCTCTTGTATCACGTCTTTAATATATCAGCCGAAGTTCAGATCTCTGTAGTAGGCTGCCTACATTGGTCTTTATTGTGGCTTCTGCAAAACCTTTTGGAGATAAAATTTTTGTATCTCGTAAGGTATATAAATCTTTTTAAAGCATATAGTTCAGTGGGTTTAGTGTATCTATACTGGCTTGTGAAGTCTACCATAATCTAATTTTGAAATGTTTCTGTAATCCTTAGAAGCAGTCCTGAGTCCATTAGCAGTCACTCCGTTTCCTCCTACCACCCCAAGCCCAACACAGCCACTAATCTACTTTTTGCTTCTATAGATTTGCTGTCTGGACGTTTCAGATAAATGGAATCATGTTTGGCTGGCTTCTTTCACGTAGAGCTTTCATGGTTCTTCCCTGCCATGGTGTGTCAGTACTTCATTTCTGTGTCTTGCTGGATAACATCACATTGTCTAGATAGAGGGTTTTGTCCATCCATTCGTCTGTTGATAGCCTCTGGGTCTTTGACATTTGGGGGCTGCTGTGAACTTTTATGTACGAGTTCTTGAGTGGATATATAGTACCTTGGGACTGGGAATGCTGAGTGGGCATCTTTGCTTTGCCTGTGTGTGTGTGCGCGCGCTACTGAAAGGCAGCTTCCTACAGTAGAAATACATGCGTAAGAGATAACCACGTTTTAAAACCAATAGATGCTTCCACGTTGCCCCTTGACAGAGGCTTGGGTTCCCATGGTGGGGGAGTGAGCAAGCTGCTTCCTCAAGCCCTGTGAAAGCTCCTTACATTTTCCTGTTTAAAGATGTGTGACTTTTTTAAATGTCCATTTGCCTTGATGATGGGTAATCCTTGAATCAACTGAAATTGAACTTTTTTGTGCACAGTCATGTGCCTTTTTATTTCTATTCTTTAAACTGACCATTTTCTTTCCTTTGCCTGTTTTTCTGTTGGATTACTTGTCTGTTACTGATCTAAAACAAATTAGCTACCTATAATCACAGAACTCGGGAGGCTGAGGCAGGAAGATCAGTATGAGTTTGAGGCCAGGCAGGATTACACACTGAGTTGAAGGCCAGCCTGAACTACACAGCAAAAAACCTTGTCTCAGAACACACATGCAGGCACACAGGCACAAATTTTAAGTATTTTTTTCTGAGTCATTATTTGTTTCTTTCCCTTCCTTTTTACCAATCTGAAGTCTTGTTTTTTTGTTGTTGTTGTTGTTGTTTGTTTGTTGTTTTTGAGGCAAAGCCTTGCTCTTGTATTCTAGGTGGGACTCAAACTCACTGTGTAAACCCAGTTGGCCTTGAACTAACAGAGCTCCTCCTGCCTCAGCCTCTGGAGTGTTGGAATTACAGGTGTGCACTACCACATCCAGCTTGGTTTTGGATTTGTATATATTCAAGCATACCAGTCTTCTTATGTAAGGATTCTCAGGACCAGGAAGACTTTTTTTCTATCCCATGTTAAGTCATTTTTCAGTGTTGTATTCTACTACTTATGTGAAATGTAAAACACATTCACTTTCAGTCTGATGTAAGAAATCATTCATTTTCATCCCATGTCTGTAAAAAACATATGTCTCGTGGCCTTATTTACTTACTGGTATATTAAGAGTGATTGAAGATGAACTTTTTTTTTGGACAAGGTCTCACTATGTAGCTCAGGCTGGTCAAGATGAGTTTTTCTTTGAAACTTCAAGAAGGAAAAAATAGTTGACACTAAATGTCAAAATTTACTGTTTGTGAAATCTGGGTTGTGGGTATGTGGAAATTCATTTCATTGTTCTGTGAATAATTATAGTTTAAAAAAAAAGCTTTTCTACCTCTACATCATGCCCCTTTTTTTTTTTTTCATTTTAATTCTGAAAGAAATCTACTCTACTTCTTTCATTAAAAATTTCAGGAAAGTCAGCTTGAAGACTGTGCAGGATAGGACAGATGAGCAGACACTAACCAGTGATGACGAACCATTTAGAGCTTTCCATCGTAACAGTCAGCCCAGTGTGGCACTTGGGCCAAAGGTTTGCCACCACTGCTCTAACCCATTGATCGTTTGCATTCTCTGTGCCTGCATTGAGGTTTATTAGTGGAAATTTTATTAATGGAAATTTCTAAACACAAATGAAAGTCGAAAGCACTTTTCAGTTCACATCCACCCCCCTACCACTCAGAATGTGTTGCTAACATTTCATTAGGTCCGCCCTCATCACCTGCCCACCAACCACCTCACTCTGTGCAGGTTCCAGAAGACATTGCAGACCCTGGGGCAAAGTCCCAAAATCTTACCTCAAGCGTAGCTGAGTAGGGTTGAGCGTTTTCATTTCTTCCTTGTAAGGTAAAATTTGTGCGCAGTGGAATGCATGGTGAGTTTTGAGGAGCAGCCACATCTCTAGAGGCTGCACTGGATCAAGGCTCACCATCGTTCTGCAAAGCTCTTCAGGTTCCACCACCCTGAGAGGCAACCAGCGTCCACCTTTTTTCTGCTGTAGTTTACCTGAGCCGACTAGAACTTCAGATTGACACGGCATTTTTCACTCGGCCTATTTTCTGGAAGCACACTGTGTCAGTGCCAGCACATACTATGTGACCACACATGTCTGGTTCTGAGGGCATCTGTGTGCATGTTCTCGTGGAGTCTTTGTGCACATGTTTGCATGTGGCTTGAGTAGCTGTCCTGCGGCATTATTGGATTGCACATACTGAGCTTGTAGGAAGCCACCAGACCTCCCCTAATGGCTCTGAGGTTTGTGTTCCCACCATCACAGCTTGCATGTGTGTGTGTGTGTGTGTGTGTGTGCGCACGCGCGTGCGCAAGTACACAGTGCTGAGGCTGGAACCTGGACCTCACATACACCTTCACCCCTTGTTCTGATTTAATTGGCATTTCCCTGGTGACTAATGATACTGATCATTTTCATTTGTCTATAGCTCTTCTCTCTTGAAATGACTCTTTGGGTCCTCTCACCTTTCTAGATTTGGTTGTCTTTTTATTGAGTTGTTGAGTTCTTATGATACTCTGGAGTGAGCTCCTTTGTCAGATGTGTTTTATGACTACTTTTTCCTACTTTTGCTTGTTTTCTTAATTTTCCTGTGTTTTAAGAGATACTTTTTATTGTGATGTAGTCTGATTTGTCTTTTTTTTTTTTTTTTTTTTTGGTACTGGGGATCGAACTCACAACCTCATGCTTGCCAGACAGGCGCTTAAGCCACTGAGCTAAATCCCCAGCCCTTTTTTTTTTTTAATGGTTTTTGCTTCCTGTGACCTGTCTAGGAAACCATTGCCTACTTGCAAGTCATGGAGCTATTTTCTTTTGCATTCTTTGAAAGCTTTGTAGTTATAACTATACATAAAAGCTTTTTCATGTTTAGGCCAGTGATACATCTCAAATTAGTTTGTGTATGAGTGTATGAGTGTGTGTGTGTGTGTGTGTGTGTGTGTGTGTGTGTGTTGTGTGTGTGTGTGTGAGTGAGTGATAAGGTATAAATCAAGGGTAGTTTCCCTACAAATTCCTATTCCATCACTCTGTGTTGAAAAGATCTGCTTCCCTTGTAAAGATTGTTTTTGTGCTTAAAAGCAGTCCTGTAGGTGAATTTGTTTTTGGATTCTTTTGTTCTCATCCCTTGATGTATTTGTCAATCCTTGACTTTGTTCTTTTTTGAGGTAATTTTAGATGTCCTAGGTCTTTTGCTTTTCCAAATACAATTTTGAATCGGTGCTCAGTGACTATAAAAGTTTGCCAAGAGTATAAGGTTTGTATTGGACTAGAGATCAATTTGAGGAGAATCAATAAACAATATTGAGTTTCCAATACATTAACCTGGTATATCTCTCCATTAATTTAAGTGTTTTTCAGTTTGCATTAGTAGTGTATCGTGGATTTTGATATGGGGGTCTTTGTATCCTTTATTAAATATAAAATATGTAATAATTTGGGAGTTGGCAGTGTTACATTAATTTTTAAATTTCATTTCCCAGTTGTTTACTGCTGGTGTATAAGAATAGTCTCTCTTTTGGTGGGGGAGCTGCACGGTTTATGGGAGGGGTCCAGGGCCTTCGACACACTAGACAAGTGTTCTAGCACTGAACTACACACCAGCCTCTTTTCTGGTTTCATCTTGTATGCTTTGCCTTGCTAATAGTTGCTTCTGTAGGCACCTTAAGATTGCAGTAGGGACAGTTGAACAGCTTCCTTTTGGGCCACATGTTTTCTTTCCTTACTCTGGCCCTGTTGCAGTATGAGAGACACCTCCAGTGCAGAGTGAGGAAACAGACACCTTGACCTCCCTCCCTGGGTCTCAAAAGGAAGAACCATATACATATAGTGTTAGCTATAGACTTTTCATAAATGCCCCTGATCCGTTGATGAAGTTGCCTCCTATTCATAGATCTGTAAAGAGTTTTTTACCAGAAAGAGCACTGATTCTTGTCATGAGTAGTCTGCTCTGTTGAACCGGTCTGATTGTTCTCTGGCTGATGAGGGACTTCCCAGTCCTGCGCTGTTGTGATGATGTATCCTTTGGCATGCTAGTCTCAGGCCACCTTTACCTGGGAAATCCCCCACCCCAGTGTGTGAGCCTCTAGGCCAGTAGCATCTCCTCCTGCTCCAGAGCTGTTGGATGCTTCCCCAGGGAGCTCCCTCCCTGTCTTCCAGATGGCCACACCCTGCATCGGCATCCATCTCCATGGTGACCTGTCTGTACTGCAGTGTCTGTCCTCACCATGGATCAGCTCCTAAGCTGCAAACCATGACTTGCTTTGACAGTACCTGTCCTTGCAGCCCCTCTGTGGAGGCACCTGTTCCTCTTCAGGGTACCCTCTGCAGTCTGCTCTCTGCGTTCTCCTAACTTCCTTGCCTTTTCTTGATGGTTCAGCCCTGGACTCAGAATATGCAGTGCGGAGGCCTCCCATCTGTCAGCATTCTGCCTGTGTCTACAAATGGCTGTAAAAACCCATGAATATTGATTTTGGGGTTACAAATAAACTTCAGCAAAGATGACAGATTCACAAATACAGAATCTGAATAAAGAAGATCAACATATTTGGAAATAAGATCTTCTCACCACTTGTTTAATTTAGGAGATCCATGAATTTTTTAAAAATATACTGTTAATAAACATTCATTTTTGTATGCACCAGGTTTTCCTAGTCTTAGAATTAAAAAGCTATGAATCCAGTACCTTCCTACTTCACCATTGAGAAAATTAATGCCAGGCCTGACAGCTAGTTCCTGCAGAGTCTGATTTTTAAACTTGTTTTTCCCAGGCACTCCCCTGGGTCACCATTGTACTCCCAGGACACAGAGAGGCACCCTGTACTGTCGCCTTCCCAGTGCAGATACCAGAGTGAAAGCAGTTGAAATTGAGCCAAAGCAGTTCTGCTTCTTAGATGCAGCATCTAGGGATAATAGGGCTTCACCACTGTCTTAGTTACTTTTTAGTCATCGCTGAGACAAATGCCCCAAGTTGGGAAAGGAAAGGTTTATTTCTTACAGTTTTTGGAGGTTTCCGTCCATACTCAGTTGGCTCCAAGGCAGGGTGGCATGGTGGGGCCACAGTTCATGGTGGCTGCAAACAGCAAGGCGGGAACCGGCAAGAGAAAGAGACATGCCTTCTTCTTGCCATTACATCATATCCTGGCTCCACCCCTAGGCCGGTGTAGCACTCACATCCCCAATCCAAGCACCAGACAATGAACCAATCACAAATGCATAATGCACAGGCATGAGGCTTGGGGGCCACTGACATAAACCAGGACAGCCACCAAAACCACATGTCACAAGAGTGGCCTTTGATTAGGTAACATTGCAGTTTAAGAGACTGGTCTCTAAAGTAGTGTTTGAAGTGTTTGCGGAACATCCAGGATCCAGCCACCCAGTCTGCTGTCCAGCACCAGTGTCTGCAGAGCTGCCCCTCCCTGCTGGACGATGTTAGATGAGGTCACAGCCAGGCATGGCTCTGTCCCAGCAGGGCCCCTGCGTGTAGATCAGTGGTGGCAAATCCATGGTACGCATGCCACGGTGGGCTGTTCATATCATTAAAAGCTCTAAAAGGTTCACCACCATCAGTGGAACTGGATGCTCCACGGGAGCTGGTGACTGGCAGGGGTGAGGGCATGAGATGCAGCTCAGCCAACACTTGGGGAACAACAGAGATAAAGCAGGCTCACCAAGAGGGGTGGAGGGCAGCTCATGGAGGTGGCCAGAGTGATGAAGAAAGGCCAGTCTCTTAGCCGTGCAGTGGCCCAAGGATGGGGACCAGCTCCCAGCTCTCCTGATACCCTGCCTCCCCTCAGGCTTCTTGTCACAACAGTGTCCTCACGAATTTCCAGGGGAAGGGGCATCAGAGAACCTATGTGTCTGGCTCTTAGTGAGGTTCTTTGAGCCACGTATAGTTGACATTCTAGCCCTACATCCATTTCTTCAGCTCCTGCCTTGTCAGGGCCATGCCCCGAGACCTCCGCCCCTTCGTGGGGAGGCAGCACCTGCTCCAGATGCCATCAGGCAGCCCAGCCACTTTCTAAACTGTTTGCTTTTGATCTTTGAAATAAAGGTTTGTGCACTGCTGTAGGAAAGAAGGGAACACGATTTTATCTGTAAATAAGTATAAGTAACTGAATAAACTGAGAAGCTTAGATTCATGCTTGATTTTCTACCTCTTACATTCGGAATAATAGCTTTTTTGTTTTTTTTTTTTTTTTTGAGACAGGGTCTCACTCTCTGGTTCAGGTTAGACTTGGACTCACTGTGTAGCTCAGGCTGGTCTCAAACTCATGCAGATCCTCCTGCCTCAGCCTCCCAAATGCTGGGACCCGGCTTTTGTTGTTGTTTTAAACAAATATGTGCTGTGGCATTTCGGCTATGTCTGACTCTTCAGTTCACATCATTACATTGCCAGTGCCTAGGCGGTGTTTAGCTATTTGCTTGTCAAATCCATGAATAGATTGCTACCCTGTGCTTGCTTAGAAATACTCCTCCACTTACAGTGGGGCTTCATCTCAGCAGACCCGTCCTGGGTTGAAAATACAAAAACTGGAATCACACTTACCATTTATGACCTGAATGCCACCCACAGCAGCACAGCCCTATGGGGTACAACCACAGCCTGTGGAGTGCACATTCTTTTCCTGGTGGTCCTGGGGGGTGACTGGGTCATGTCACCAGCCCAAGAAAAGATGCAAACTCAGAATCAGAAGTACAGTTTCTACTAAATGCTGTCACTTTGGTATCTTCATATAGTTTAAAAATCGTAAGGTAAAACATAATTGTAAAACCTTCTGCAGTTCATGTCTTAATAAAATAGGTCCTTGTATCTTGTTTTGTGACTTCATCTACTAGTTTGTTTTTCTGAACTAGCAAGTGTGTTTTTAAGTCCTCAGATCTAAATCCAGCAACAGAGCTTATTAAAGGAATCCTTTTAAGTAATTCTGTGATTTGTCTTCACATAGAGGCATGATCTGTATCCATAGTGGCAGCATTCCTGGAACTCCAGAAAGTTGGAATTTTCCACCCCCTTGGGTTGTCCTGGCACGCCAGGGGCCCAGTAGTCTCTGCCTTAAGTGTTACTTAACTGTGAGTTTGTGTCGGGTGGATTCAGCTTGTTGACTCAAAGATGCATGTATCCACATGTGTTTTTGTTTTCTGCTTTCAGCTGACACTGAAGATGTGTGCATCGTAGAAAGACTGTTCTCCAGCAGCTTAGTGGCCATCGTTAGCCTCAAAGCTCCCAGGAAGCTGAAGGTTTGCCACTTTAAGAAGGGGACTGAGATCTGTAACTATAGCTACTCCAACACGATTCTGGCCGTGAAACTGAACAGGCAGGTGAGCAAGGCTCTGGTGTGGATATTAGTGTACATCGCTCCCTGTCACCTGTGTTTCCAGCCTGGCGTAGTTGTCTCCTTCATTGTCTCCAGGGCAGAGTAGAGGGTTGCACCCTGCAGCTCCCACCAGCCATCCATCCCCATGCTGGGCACACCTTGGCCAGAGGCTGACTGCTCTGGTCTCTCCTCAGCAGCTTTGTCCCAACTGTCACATTCATGATACTGCCTTGCCCTGCCAGGCTATTTCACCCATTCTTTAAAGACACAAGTCTTAACCAGCTTTCTGTCTGTCCATTTGCTCATCCATGGGCTGGGGATTTAGTTCAGCGGCACAAGCTCCTGCTTGGCAAGTGTGAGGTCATGAGTTCAATCCCCAGTTCAAAAAAAAAAAAATTTACTCATCCAGAGATGTCCAGCTGTTTACCTATCTTTTGCTTTTATAAATGTTACTTTTTAAAAATGTATCAGACCCTGTTTTCCCTCCATTAAGTTGTCAGTTTGACTTGTATATTCCCCCAAACCCAGCAGAGTTGGTGAGTAGCTCTTGGGTTTGCTCCAGGAGCCTCCCCTGGCTCAGGTTAGCACATGGTCCAGCTCTGCCCGTGAGCCCCACAGTGTCTCCCAGGTCCGGCCGCACCACACACCCTGAAGGGAGGGCTGACTTGGGAGGGACAGAGCGCGCTCTACAGCTGGAGCTGGCTTCTGGTTGGAACTAGATGAAGGCAGCCCTGTCACTAACATAAGCCTCATCAGCACCAGTTTGGTCTGTTCAGTGACAAAATCAGTTAAACTGGGAAATCATAGCATAAATAGCTGGAAGATTTTAAAAATTTAAGATGTGTAAATGTTCCTTCCTGTCCCAAAAACCGTGTGCATGCCAGGTTCTCCTTCTTCGAATCATTCCATCAGTGGATCCTCTTAAGTCTACGTGCGTTTTCTGTAAAATGGGCAAGAACTTGCAGCAAGATAAGCTTCATTCAGAATAAAATTTTTTACTTTTTAAAAATTCTTAAGTTTTTATTTTTACTTTACCCATGTCGCATTCAGTTTTTATATTTTTGTGGATTTTTAAAATTTTTGTTTGTTTTGGAGACAAGAGTTTTGTTACATAGTTTAGGCTGGCTTCAAACTACAGTGATCCTCCTGCCTTAGCTTCCTGAGTGCTGGAATTACAAGCATGTACCCTCACACCTAACTTAATACCAGGTTTTAGGAGTTTTTTTGTTTCTTTCTTTTCTTTTTTGTTTTTTGAGACAGGGTCTCACTATGTAGTTCAGGCTGGACTTGAACTCAATCTGTAGCTCAGGCTGACCTCAAAACTCGTGGCAGTCTTCTTGCCTCGGCCTCCCACGTGTTGGGATCACAGGTGTGCACACACCACCTGCTCAGCCTAATATCATTTCTTAAAAGCAACTTGTCTTTATCAAATCTTTACAAAGCCCACTTTCCATGTTGTTCAGCATGACATAGCAAGTTACTTTAGTTAGAATTCCAGTGCTCTTGGGCCGGGGATTTAGCTCAGTGGCTTAAGCGCCTGCCTGGCAAGCGTGAGGTCGTGAGTTCGATCCCCGGTACCAAAAAAAAAAAAAAAAAAGAATTCCAGTGCTGCGCCCGCCTCTGGCAGTAGGCAGCCTTCTGCATCCCAGACCTTGAACATCCACCCTGTGTGGATGGATGGGTTAGGAATGGAGAGCATCTTAACCAGGACTTGGTTAATAGAGAACCAGGGACGTGTGCCATAGCGAGTGTTTCTTCATGTTAGGTTTTCTGTGTTCTCTCTAGAGGCTCATTGTGTGCCTGGAAGAGTCTCTCTACATACACAACATTCGGGACATGAAGGTACTGCACACCATCAGGGAGACCCCCCCCAACCCTGCAGGTAAATTTGTTTGTGAGAATCTTTCTGATTTTACCTTGTAAGATCAGCTTTAGGATGCTGGGTGCAGTACCACACACCTGTAATCCCGGTGCTCTGGGAAGCTAAGGCAGGAGGACTGCAATTTTTGGCCAGCTGGACAACTTAATGACTTAGCAAGATAGGGACCTCTTCGCTGAGTGCTTGGCTACCTCTGAGCCTGCTAAAAAATGTTCTTAATTGTAACTATAGATGAGAGATTTTTTGTTTCTTTATGTAGATTCCATGGATGAGACAGGTTTTTTAAGTTGTGGTTTTAAACCAGTCAGCTTTCTACTAAAGCTGATCAGTGGCCAGTGTAAGCTCATTGGTTTGCTCAGCTTTCAGTACTTAACTGTTGCTGGCTTTTGAGGTTACTGATCATTTCAAAGCAAAGGCCTTTTTATAGTGTTGACATTACCTAAGTTGGGTTGGGGATGCCAAATTTTTAAAAATGCTGTTAGCTTATCAAATGGTATTTTATTTGTACATTTTTTTAAATAAATGCTAAATTACAACCAAGAAAGGCATGCTCTCAGACTTGACTTGAACCTGCTGTCCATGTGTTATTACAGGCTTGTGTGCTCTCTCTATAAACAATGACAACTGCTACTTGGCATACCCAGGGAGTGCCACCATCGGAGAGGTGCAGGTCTTCGACACCATTAACTTGGTGAGGTCTCTTTTGTATTTGGTTAACTCTAACACATTAACAGTGGGGCCATAATTCATATGTCTCACTGCTGGGTGGCTCTGATTTGGACTTGTTACATTCCCGCCAGCTTACAGGTGGTACAGATGGTACATGTGTGACTGTCTCATTTTATTAGCAAAAAGATGGATAAAAGTGACTAGACCCATGTGTGGCACCAGTGACACCAGTGCCTGATGGGACAGTCAAGTGTGTACACCGGCTGTGTACACGCCAGTGAGAATGTATTAAACTTTGTCTTCTTCTGCAAATGTGGCCTTGGATCTTTGGAATCTTTAGCCCAGCTGCACAGTTCTCACTGCTCCTCTCTCAGCAGTGGAGCAGGGCTGGTTGAAGCTGCCTCGGCGGGCCCCTGAGTGCTGAGCTCCTGCGGTGGGGGTGTCCCAGGGAGTGTAGAGACCTTGATGGAGAAAGTGCTGTGTGTCTTAAAAGTCTGAGTAGCACTAGCATAGCCCCAGCCCAGTCAGTCAGGTGGACTTGATGTTTCATTGACCAAATGGTGGCTCATTGGTGGCATCTCGGTCTGCTGACCAGACAGTAGCACAAGGCACAGGATTTCACGCGTGGCAGCCATGTTTTGTCGGTTTCCCATTTCAGAGAGCTGCAAACATGATCCCAGCCCACGACAGCCCTTTAGCGGCGCTGGCTTTTGATGCGAGTGGAACCAAACTTGCCACTGCTTCTGAGAAGGTAGGTGCTGTGGCCCAGGAAGAAGTGGGTCGAAGGCCTCAGTTTCAGCTCTGTGCACACAGCCAGGTTTTAGTAATGTTGCTTTGCAGAGAAGCCACGTGGCCATGCTGGTCAGCTGCCATGGAGTGAGAAATGTGTGCGAGTCCACTTTCTGTCCCAGCCGCAAACTGTCTTCTAAGGAGGAAGGTTTTGGGCTACAGTTTGAGTCCGTGGTCACCGGCACTTTGTTCCAGGCACAGAACAGCTAAGCACAGGCTGCAGGGCAGGGCCCAGCTGCTCACCTCAGAACAGCCTGGGGAGGCGGCGACCAGGCACTGGTCTCACTTCCTCCCACCAGACCCCGCCTCTTAAACTCCTACCACTCAGCAACAGCACCGCCCTCATTCAGCTCATGGTCATGGGGATGTTTACTGTCCTGACCATGACACTGTGTCATTGTCTGACAAGAAAACTCACACAGTTGTGGAAAACATCGAAAGGCACAGAGCAGATGCAACTGCATTTGTAGCCAGGCCACTCTTCTCAGTGTGTCTTCAAACTATGATTTCACATCTTATGGGAGAGAGTTTAGCAAATAAGGAAAAGTGTGAAAAGTCAGAGAGAGTCCAGTAAGAATTTCTGAGTTTAGATGCTGTGGCCCAGCCAGGTGTGGTGGCACAAGCCTGTAATCCCAGCACTCTAGGAGGCTGAGGTAGGACGATCTCAAATTCAAGCCTATCCTAGACAGTTGAGTGATTGAAACCATGTTCCAAAACAAAAAGGGCCAAGGCTGTAGGTTCATGCAGTGGCTCAAGGTTCAGTTTCCAGTAGCAAAGAGGGGGTAAAGTGATCTTTTTGGCTTTTTTTGAGGGGTGTAAGAAGGTTTGGTTTTTGTTCTTCAGGCTAAGGACCAACAATAAAGGCGCACAGGCTAGTTTAATATAATTGATTTTATAAGCACTTGCATTATTTGGTCACTATATATATATATATATATATATATATATTTTTTTTTTTTTTTTTTTTTTTTTTTTTTTTTTTTTTTTTTTTTTTAACTAAGAACACATACACAGCCATGTCAGCAGACCTGAGAAAGGAATTTCCCAGAAAGGCTCATAGACTCCCATCATTTATGTCGGACCCAGCTATCTCACTCTAGAGAGGGTAGAGCAGTGGCTCTTCTTGTGTGCACTCAGGGCTTAAGGTTGCTTTGCTGTCACAGTCTGTGTTTCAAGTGCACTCTGAGCACTGCACACAGCCATCTCCTCCCAGAAGCCCACATGCTGTGGGAAGTCTGTGTCCCCTGGAATCCTCTTGTCTTCGGTAACAAGCTTGATGGCCATCTGTTTGCCTCTGTTCTGTGAGTAGTAGGACCAAGTGTATAGGCACAATCCTGTGTGCTCACAAGCCAGTGGTGGCACCCATTGGAACCCCCTCGTGTTAACACCTCTCGCCTCTGTCCCATGCTGTGCATCCCGAATCCTAACTCGAGAACCACCCTTCAAGTACTTCATTTTATCAGCATGGGTGACACCAATCATCCATAGCTGCTACAGGGGTTTGAAAAACAGATGTGATTAAGAAATTGCTACTTTCTGAGAGGCAGATGATCACAGATTTGGCCTGTGCCCTCTTTTCTTTGTTTTTTACAGTAGGTTATTTCTACAGTGTCCTTGCCAGCCTGGAACTCGCAGGCTCACGGGCTTTCTGCCTCAGCCCCGCTGAGGCCTGGGACTGCAGGCGTGCACCATCCACCAGGCTCCACACGGCCTTCTTTAAACACCTCCATGCACAGAACAGAGTAGCGCGCTGCCAGATGTCAGTGTGACTCTCTCAGTCTCTCGGGGTCTTCCAGGCCTAGACCACCACCTAATCCTCCATGCCGTTCCTGCTCTCTCTCCAAAGCTCTTCTGTCTCTTGGAGATGGTGTTTTGTTTTCTTGTCATTGTTCTTTTCCGAGCACTTGCAGGCTGCACTTGGATTTTCAGTTTCTACTTGGATTTTCAGTTTCTTCTCCCTGAAGTTCTGAAACATCCCCCCCTCCTGAGTCTGTACCCGCCTCAGTCCCACTTCCCAGGGACTTGTATTCCTTGTGCCACCTGATCGCAGCATAGCATTCTCTCATTTCATGCTGAGGGCTCGGAGCAGCTGCCTGGGCTCATCCCGTTGCACTGGCAGGTTTGGATTCCAAGCCTTTAATTGTGCTAGTAGTCAGGTGTATCCCACCCATGGCCCACAGATCATAATCCTGGTGCTCAGCTAAGTCCCACAGCGACTGTGTGGGCGACAAGGGCACTTGGCAGGGAAGGGCCAGAGCAGTGCAAACTCCACCTCCTGTGCCCTGGAGCACAGTGGTCCCCTGAAGCTCTTGTACCCCTGGGCAAGTGAAACACAGCTGCCTGTCAATTATATTTCAGCCTGCCTGCACTTATGCGCCTGGGAAGTGTCTGTTCTTATTACGAAGATATGTAGGTTTTCTTACTAAACCTGGGCTTGTGTTATTTCATCAAGGTAATTTAGTAAGTTAAAATATTTTATGAAGGAAGGACACTTTAACTTCTGTACGTTAACTATATTGTGTATTTCACATGTAGCACAAGACAGCTCCTCTTCACTCAGTGTAGCCCAGGCAAGTCCAAGGTTGGGCACCTGTGTGCTAGACCAGCCCATACGTCCCCTTGCCCGGCTCCTCTGGGAGTGTGAAGTCGTTACCCCGTAATCAAAATCTTTTTGTTATGTTTCTTCTTAGCTCTTTAGTCCTTAAAGCACTTGGGATTTCAAAGCCACTAAAAATAGAATAATTTTTTTTCCAGGCTAAAGAAAACTGCTTCATTTGCGTTTAAACAGAATCCTGTCTGTGGGATGATATCACTGGGCTTTCTCAGGCCTACCATGTTCTGGGGCCAGGCCACCAGGGCATGTAACTTAATCCAGCTTTCAAGGAACTTGGTATCATGTCCCCTTGCAGCCCTTAACTAGTATGACATAGTGGATTGCTGTTGGTGGCCTACACCTCTAATCCCAGCACTCTGGAAGACTGAGTCAGGAGGATCACAAGTTTGGGGTCAATTTGGTGACTCCTTGTCTCAGAGCAAAAAAGGACCAGCAATGTAGCTCAGTGCAAAGGCCCTGGGTTTGAGCTGTAAAGGAGAAGCGCTTTGCCTTGTTTTTGTGTGTGCATGCATAAAACATGATTCCAGAGCTGGTTACTCAGTGGTGTCTTTGCATCCAGAGGGAACCACTGCTCTTCAACTCCATATCGTAAATACTGCCTCGCCCTGCCCACAGTCTGCTTCCTAACCGGCTGCACTGTGTCCCCTCCTTGTCCCACTGTGAGTTAGATAAACAGCTCCTTTGTACACCATGTTTAAGTGGCCTGTACTTTTCTGGCTATTTATAAACATGTAAGGTTGCACTAACCATTTTTATACTTAACAGTCTAAACCTTCTAAACTGTGTGGTATGAGGTTGAAGGTTGAATAATTCTTCCTGCCCACAAACCTGAAATGTGGGCTGTTGAGAGATTTCCATTCTGTTTGCTCATCTATTTCTTTTTGTGCTCTTTTTAATGCCAACATTTAACAGAAACATTTTGATAGTCTCATGTTGAAAGTCCTGTTCACTTTTCCTCTAGGCTTCTGACTCTTACTCATTGTAAGAGTGTTCACATTCTGTCTCACCCATGCATACCTCCTGTTAACTTGCTTGAGGGAAGGGATATAGGAGACATGGAGAAAGCCATGCTCCTTAGGCTGTTCACTGTAAAACAGGGAAATGCAGCTTACCAAGTATTCATTTTATTTATTTATTTATTTATTTATTTATTTATTTTGTCGTAGTGAAAGCTTATTTTGTTAAGTTTCAGTTTATTCCTTCTAAGGCAGCCAGGTAAAATTTCCAGCTAGTGAATTCTAATAGTTCAAATGTCTTACATTCCACATTAGGCTTCCAGGCTGTTTTGTTTAGAATAACATAAATTGAAATAGGCTGACAGAGGCAGGTGAGTTGCTGGTTACATGCCATGGTACGGGGCAGCCCAGGTCAGCCTGTGGGGCTGCAGGCTTGACCTAGGACTGCGCATGGAGGAAAGGGCCCCATGCTTCTCCCAGGAAGGTGCTGTTGCTGGAAATGGACCACAAGGTTCATTTGTTAGCCGATGCAAAAGAAGTAGAAAACATCTATTTACTCAGCTTGAAGTCTGTTTTTTTCTTTCCCTTTTGCAGGGGACCGTGATTAGGGTATTTTCCATTCCTGAGGGACAAAAACTTTTTGAGTTCCGGAGAGGAGTAAAGAGGTAAAGTATGTAATTCCCTGGCTGACTCTGGAAGTTGTATCTGGATTTTGGTTTCAGTTTTCTGTCGCCCACACGTATGACTTGAAAGAACAGTTGGGAAATTTTGCTTACATACAAAACCATTTTCTACCCACCAGGATAACTGACCAGCGTTCAGAGTCGCTCTGGTCAGGGCAGGTAGAGAGCACTTTTATGAAAGCATGCTAGGTCTCTGTGTGTCTGGGATCCCCTGCATGGACAGCGAGCCAGGGGGCTCGGGACGTTGGGAAAGCTGCTGTTCCTTCACCCACCCCTCAGTGCAGACACAAGTGCATGCCTATCCTTCATCTCTGCCCCCAGCACTGCACCAGCTTCCCTTCTCCACTGGCTGATGACTTTGGCCAGAAGTCACCATGAGGATTTCCTCAACTGTCCCACAGATAGAGCAGATGTGCCTCAGTGTCCCCATTTCAAAGGCAAAGCCAGATGTCACGGTCCCTGCCAGCAACTACCTGCTGTTCTTATCCCTTGGACTTCTTCACACACTCCCCTTTCCAGATGATTCTCCTGTGCTCTTGCTCACTCACCCTAGGCACTTGAGACTGCAGGCTGGAATGTGTCCATCCGCTCCTCGTCCCTCACATACCTCACCTTGATAAATGACCCAACGCCTGGCCAGAGAGTCACCATTTGCCCCTTTCCTCCTACGCATCTATGTAGTTCCTACTGTGCCCCCCACCCTGCAACCTCCGGCCATGTGCCCTGAACTCGTACTCACCTGGTATTGACAGAAGATGTCCGGATAGCCAAGCCATAGCCTACCCAAAACCTTCCCTGCCCCCTCTGCCTATAGGATGAGCCTTTCTGCCCCAGGCCCATAGTCCTGCTGCATCTACTCAGCCTTTCCTCCCTCACCCTGCCCTCCCCTTTTAGCCTCCCTGGACATCCAGGTCCTCAGCAGAGCACAGGTGGCTTTGTGGGTCCCACAATACTGTCCCTTCCCTGACCAGCTTCATAGCTGGAGTCCACTCATTGAGGCCTCTGCTGGACCGTCACACAGTGACATTTCATTGCTCTGCACTTTGCCAGAAACTTCCACATGTTCTTTCTAGCATACTTAATATCAGCCACACTTAATATCATACCCACATCAGCACCATCAAGGCTCTACCGCCCCGCCTCACTTACCTTTAGGGCTAAGTATAGGGGTGATAGGTTGTAAACACTGTGTAAAAATCTGTTAAGTGAATGAAACACTCCCAGCTATTGCAGGTGGTACCTTACATTTCTAGGGTTAGGAGAAAATTCCTATTGATGTATAAGGGCTTTGAGATTTTTTCAGTGATGTATAAGATTCACTGTAGAGACTTAGCATGTGGAAGGTTGTGCTGTATGTGTAAATATCATCAAGCCTGGCGATTTGCCCTCTGACATGATAAAAATTTCAGTAAGTTAAAGTATTGGGTTTTCTTTTACTAATCTTAGGATTCTAAGTCCATCTTAATTCAGCTAAAGATGGTTCGGTACCATCCTGATTTCCTTTATTTGGAATTGCAAAGCAAATGGTCTTTCTAGAAAGATACTACAGAATTGATCAGACCTGATTTTACCTCCTGAACATTTCCCTCAAGTAAGTTTCTGAGGAGATGCTGGAGAGGAATGAGAGGGCACTCAAGTCCACCCACCTTGGAGCTGTCCCTCCATCTCAGAGAAGCATTGTCGGGAGCTGGGGCGCCTCTCACGCACCTTGTCCTGCAGGTGTGTGAGCATCTGCTCGCTGGCCTTCAGCATGGACGGCATGTTCCTTTCTGCGTCTAGCAACACAGAAACCGTGCACATCTTCAAGCTCGAGACTGTGAAGGAAAAGTGAGTTGCAAAGAGAGGTCTCTTTCTTATCCTTAGAGTTTTGGGAGACATTGGAGGGGGAAGCCAATGCCCTATAGATGCTAGGTGCATGCTGTACTGCTGAGCCACACCCTGTTCCCCACATTTTTAAAAACACATGAAACACCATGTACCTTGACTGTCCCAATAGAAGCATAGTGTAAAGTCTCCGTGCCTCGTCGTCCAATGCAGTCCTGGCTTGGTGACGCCACACCAGGTTCATCACATGGCCAGTGGTCACTACTCCCTATCTTCTGATGGGTGCGGCAGGGCCACAAGATCAGGCTATCTGGTGGCACATGCCTATAATCCCAGCACTTGGGAGTGCAAGCTAGCCTAGACCACATAGCAAAACACTGTCCAAAAAAAAAAGACAAGGCCAGGCTGGGGCTTCACATTCCACATAGGCATCTTGTGGCTGGGACCCCTCCATGCACCCCACATACACAGAGACAGCCAGGCTCAGAGCACCCACAGGAAGAACACCAACCTGCCCTCAGTGGGGAAACAGGGTTGTTTTAGTCTCATAGTAGGTGATTTGAATACTCTATATTTTCTTTTTTGAGACCGGTTTTCACTGTGTAGTTCAGGCTGGCCGTGAGCTCAAAGTGATCCTCCTGCCTCGGCCTCTCAAGTCTTGGGATTACAAGCATGCACCACCATCCCTAGCTTTCCTTAAATTTAAAAAAAAAAATCCTATAAGAATCAGTGTTGTTTAGACTGAGTCTTATGCAAAGGAGATACAGGGCAGGATGCCTTTTGGGGGCGGGGGGTTGGTTTTTTGAGACTGGTCTCATTGTGTATTTCAGGCTGGCTTTGAACTCTCAGCAGTCCTCCTGTCTCAGCCTCCCAAGTGCTGGGATGACAGGGATATGCCACCACACCCACCTCAGTGAGGGGAGCTTTTTGAGGCAGGGTCTCATTTTGAAGTTCAGGCTGAACTGTCAGCTGGACTGGACTAAGATATGGGAGGCCAGGGGTGTAATTTAGTGATAGAGTACTTACCTAGCATGCTGGAAGCCTTAGTTCAGCCCACAATACTGCAGTAAGGAAATTAACAATTGGGGTTTGTGCTCAGGGTTTTTAGAGATTTCCTCCTACAGAGCAGGACCTAGTGAACTGCCTTTGCAGAAGGCAGCTCAGGGCCGGGCTCTTCTTGTTCTGACTCAGCCCCTTCCTCTGGGAGACATCCTCTGACCTGAGCCTCTATTTTCTGCAGCCCCCACTTATATAGAGTAGGGCTTTAGCCCTTGTGGTTTCAGAGCAGTTGGTGAATGGCAGGGACTCGTGCCTCCCGGTGAGGGCCCCCTCACAAGTCTGTGGTCTTTCCTCACAGACCCCCTGAGGAGCCCACCACTTGGACTGGCTACTTCGGGAAAGTGCTCATGGCGTCCACCAGCTACCTTCCCTCACAAGTGACCGAGATGTTCAACCAGGGCAGAGCCTTTGCCACTGTCCGCCTGCCCTTCTGTGGCCACAAGAATATCTGCTCCCTAGCCACGTGAGTGGGGACAGGCACGCACCTCCTGGCTACCCTTCCTTGCCACCGTGGCTTTTTGGGGAGTTATTGGGGGAGAGGACTGTGGTGGGTTTGGGCAGACACAGGACCTGAACACTTCCTCTGTGGTGGTTCACAAAGCCTTCCATTGCTGTTCTTGTTGAGTATTTATTGTTGAAAAACATGAAGTGACCCCTTTGGAAGCATAGAAATGGGCATGACAGTGGGAGCCGCCTGGGCCCTCCAGCCCATACTTGTGCTGCACTGCTGAGCATCATTGAGAGTCCTGCCAGATACCGATCTAATGACCGGAGAGACTGTGCACCCACCTGGCCATGCCCTGCCACTTGGGACATGGTGCATAGTCACACCCAGGGGCCTCCAGTGCAGCGCCTGTCCTCTTGTGCTGGTGCCATGTGTGGCCTGAGAAGCTCCTTCTCTGCTCGCTCTGGGGGGTTCTGCAGTGCAGCCTGCAAGAACGTCCTCCATCCGTGAGATGCATTTGTGAAAGTCGTGCTCCTAGAACATGGCTGCTTTAATTCCCACTAGAATTCAGAAGATTCCCCGGTTACTGGTGGGCGCTTCCGATGGCTACTTGTACATGTACAACCTGGACCCCCAAGAGGGCGGCGAGTGTGCCCTGATGCGACAGCACAGGTGAGCCTCTCTACTGCTGCCCTTATGGGTAAAAACCAGGGACACCAAGGCGATTCTGTGTGCTGCTTTGTGCCCTTCGGGACTTCCCTCTCCCAAATGAAACTGATTCTACCTGATGCCAGGGTTCCTTGGCTGGAGCAGAGCTGGGGGTGGATGAGGGCTGTGTTGTGGGGTGCCCCTGTGTGCAGAGTGGCATAGGCTGCCCAGTCCAGCCTAAAGCTGGGCCTTAGTGAGAAAGCCCAGGGCACAGTGGCCTCAGGCCACACGGATCTCTGGGGAACATAGGCTTCACGATTCACATCTGTGGGCTGGGGATTTGGCTCAGTGGCGCAAGCATCTGCCTGGCAAGCGCAAGGTCGTGAGTTCAATCCCCAGTACCAAAAAAAAAAAGATTCATGTCTGTTTATGTACTTTGTCTTTTTGACACTTACTTGAAAGTTCTAACTACAGTACTATAATACTTTCATAGGGTGGAAGTGGAAAAGCTGTTTCTTTGAAATTGGATTCAATCCTGGTCATCCCTTTAACATAAGATGCCTCACTCACCGTAACTTTGTCCACCAGGCTTTCCATGTGAAACTCTAGGGGACAGGTGCCCAGGGTGGCTGGTCAGTGGCTATAGTATAAAAGACAGCAGTGTGCATGTGTGAGTGGCCTGTTGTCTGCCTGTTGGCTGCTCGGTGTCCTTCGGGAAGCACTCAACCCTGTTCCATGGCTCTCTCCAGGCTGGATGGCAGTATGGAGACGACCAGTGAAATCGTAGACTCTGCCTCTCACGACTGCCCTTTAGTAGCACAGACCTATGGCACAGCAAAAGGTGCTTATGCACCCTCTTCCCCCACAAGGCTTGGTAAGGGGCAGGACACGAACCTGGAAGGTAATTGATGCCGCAGGGGCTGCGTCCTTTCTCCGTATGTTTGCACTAGTGTTGCCACCTCCTGCATGGTGTCAGAAAGGAAATGGTCATCCTCCCTGGGTGGAGGCAGGAGGGGAGACTGGTGGGGCTGTGTGGCAGGGCAGCACGCAGATAGGGCCCTGAGGTCACCTACACGGTGGCTTTTGCTCTACGTGAGCTGGCTCTCTACGCCCTAGAGTCTTGAGTGAGAGTCACCAGGAGGTCATCCTGCTCCCCAGGTTCCTCAGTAGACAGCCCTGTTGGGCCCAGCATCCGTGTAACCAGTTTGAGCATCTCCCTGTTTGTGGGGAAAGCATGTGGCCTGCTGTCTTGGAAGCCTTGCTCATTATGCATCCCTCATTTTGACACTGATGAATTTGGACAGATAAAGGATTTTCCCTTGTGTTGCCTGAGGCTGCAGAGACCCTAATTAGTCAGAGGAGTGGTTCAGTTCAGGTCTTCGTGTGTGCAGCCCCAGAACCCGTTGCTCATGCCTTGCACTCAGGGCAGCCCCTGTGTCCTTGCAGCCTACACAGACGACCTGGGTGCCGTGGGCGGCGTGTGCCTGGAGGATGAGACCAGTGCCCTGCGCCTGGACGAAGACAGCGAGCACCCTCCCATGATCCTGCGGACTGACTGAGCTTGACCTTGAGCCTGACCCTGAGAGCAGAGGACAGGCTTGACGGAGGACTTTGCATTGCTGCTATGAACTTTGACCTGGATTGGGGGAGAGGATGGCAGAGACTTAAAAAAATCATAGTGATAATCTAACTCCATACTTTTGAGAAAATACACCGTTTTCACTGCAGTGGCTTTTAATCCTGCTTATGAATTTCAGCTCTTTGTTTTCTTCTTTTTCTTTTTCTTTTTCTTTTCCTTTCCTTTCCTTTTTTCTTTTTTCTTTTTTTCTTTTCTTTTTTTTTTTTTTTGCCAAAGTTAACTGTTCAGTGAAATCCAAAGTCTCCTTGCTTTGCATGCGTGATGTGCCAAGCCGCTCCCAGAAGCTGGCTGCCTGCGCAGCGGAGCTCGGTCCTCTGGCTTCAGTGTCTGTTCGTAGCAATGGCGCAGGAGGCGTGCAGTACTCTGGTTTGGTTGTCAAAACTGTTTATGCTGGGAGCTGGCACACATTGGCCTTGGGCAGGAGTCCTCTTGCCCTGCAGCCCCATCTGGACCATTCCCCATCACCACTTTATTTTGTTAATTAAATTCTTTCCAAATTGGATTATTCTGGGATTCTTCCATGGCGGACTTCCAGTTCTGATCTTGTTCTCTGAGTGGATATTGGGAGAGAGACAGGTTCTTCCTGATGCTAAAACCCTTGCTCCCTGATATGGAGCTTCACTGGGTGCCTGGAATACCTAGAGCCAAGAAGAGTGGTGTCCTGGGGCCTTAAATTGTCTCTCTTACTCCTCCTCTGCTCTCCTGTCAAGTAACCGAGTTTATGGCAGGAGAGTATCAGCTATCCTAAGCAAGCACATTAGTGACTGATTTCTGGGTGCTGTGTGCACACCTGTAATCCCAGCACTCAGGAGGCTGAGGCAGGGGATTGTCGCAAAGGCCAGCCTGGACTACATAGTGAGACCCTGTCTCAAAAAACCAAAAACAAAAAAATCAGATGAGAAATGGAGGCATGAGGAGCATGGTGGCTGTGGGCACCCTGTACCAGGTGACACGGGCCTTGTCTGCTGCAGTCCTAGAGCATCAGTTCAGCAAAGTCGCAGTGGTCATAGGCTGCAGTGTTTACTTAGCTTTCCTTTTCGTTTACATAGAATTAAAACAACCTCAGGCAACTCTGACATCAGTGTTTGCAGCCAAGCATGGAGCAGTGAAAGTTTCAAGGCCCTGGGCGTAGAGTTTGAATCTGCAGCTTCCATGGCATCACCTAGGTGGGCCCAGACTCTTCCCCTAAAGTTAAAAGGCCAGGCAAGTGCTTGCAGGAAGAGATGACCAGATACACACAGAACAGAGTTGGGCCTGAGCTGAGGTTCCTGGGACCAAAAATGAATGTTTCAGAAGGGGCTGCGTTAGGAAGTGGTCCCTGTGGTGCCTGCTTGATGACTGTCAGGCTTGCAGAGGTTTGGGGACAGATCTGCTTTGCCAACTTCATCTTCCCTTGAGATTTGCCACTGAGCTATATCCCCAGCTTCCCTTGAGACTGGTCATCCCAGAAGTTGTTGGAAACTCACTTCCCTCTGGTGGCCTGTGCTGTCCTGAAACTTGTCAGTCCTGGCCTCCTACAGGGAGGAGGTCCTCAGCGCTGTGGGGGGTGCTTTCTCTCCCAGGGACTGGAAGCCCTCTAGACTGGGCTTCAGATAGGAGATTAGAGGAGACTGTCTGCCCTTCAATTTTCCTTCCAGTTTCATTGTCAGGGCCCCTCTCCCCCTGGGCCTGGAGTCCGTGTGTCACGGAAGCCTTGGGCATGGACAGGAGGGATGGGGGAGAGGCAACAAATGCGAACCGTGAGGCAGTTGTGTGGTTCTCTCCATCATGCCAGAGGCCCGGAGAAAGAAAGGGACGTGAGCAACAGTACTGACGTAGTTCAGACCACACACCAGTGGAGTTTTTTATTTATTTTTTCAGAAAAACACAATAGAGCTCAGGATTGAGTACAGAACACAGAAACTTCTTGCATGAATTGGGACCAAATCTGTTTCCTTGTTTTTGAGTTTGAAACAGGATCTCACTGTATACTTCAGACTGGCATTGGACTCATCATACACCCTAGGCTGGCCTTGAATTCACAGAGATCCTCCTGCCACAGCCTCCCAGGGGCTAGAATTAGAGGGATGTGCCACCATGCCAGGCTTCTTTTATTTTTTCTAAAGCAGTAAAACCAAGAATTGGATTAAACCTGGATTCAGCCCTACCAACAACCAGCATGAGCTGCAGGGCTTGTGGGCTTGGGTCTGGTCTGTGGCTGGTCGCCAGCTTCAGCGGGACTGCCTGGCACAGTGCCTGGCTCATGCAGGCGTACAATTACACAATTGCTGAAGCGTCTTGTGGGATGGACACTCCTTTGCAGAAATAAACGGTGCAGGCTCGGTGGGAGAGCGGTGGAAGTCTGTCGTTCACACTGGAGGTTTTGTGTGGATGTCTGACCCTACCCTTCCTGCTGCCCCTAGTGAGCACATGAGTGGTTCTTGGGGGTGGTGTAGGAGACACGAGGAGTCTTCCATGCCCAGGGCTGCCTGTGGGAGTGCCCGAGCTGTAGTCGCCTGTGCACTGTTCTTGAACTCTGAGCCACAGGTCCGTCCTCGCCCTCGCCCCAGGCCATGTATGCCTCAGGGCCAGGATGGCACTGACTGCCACCATCTCATCACCTGGTCTGTCACTTTTGGAGCTGGGAGCTTGGGACTCGTGACTTCAGGCTGAGTTTTGCCCAGGACCAAAGGAGACTCCCGTGTCCCCACAGCCCGCAGAGGGAGGAGGGCCGTCAGACATGGGAAATAACATTCTTTGCTCCTTGCCACACTCTCCTAGGGTATCAAGGCAGGGCTGGCATAAACATGTCGTGGTGTGTGTCTGCATCTTGTGTGACCACGCCTCTCTGTGCAGTGACCAAATCACTTGGTTCAAATGTGCATCGGCCAGGTCAGGAGCTGAGCACCCAGCTGCATTACCTTCGCAGCATGCTTTGTCTTGTGGGAAAGAAGTGACAGGCATGGAAGCCTAAGTTTGCCCGGGCTCGCAGGAGTGCTTGCTCGCTCGGCAGTCACTTGTCACTGCAGCACACCATGATGGTGATGGTGATGGCCACACGGGTCTGCTGAGTGTCTGGGGAGCACAAACCAGCACCGAGCTGGCCCTCGAGCTACAAGCAGCCCTCTCCCCACACGTGTGGATATCGGGCTGGGAACAGCTCTGAGTCAGAAAAGCGAACCCTTTGCAGAGCTGAGAGCTAAGGGGACTCTTGTGATTCTTCATGCCTCTGATTTTCCTTCTTATAAAAAATAAAGATCCAAAACCAAAAAGATCCAAAAATATTTTTTTGTCTTTTCTGAGTGGTTATATCAGTATATTTTTGTATTTTCCTTCCTGGCAAAGCTTTCGGCGTCCCAGAGTGTACTGAGGGGTGTGCACGCTCGCAGGCACGGTGGGTGTGCTTGCCAATGACAGCCACGCACATCAGAAACCCATTAGGAAATGAGAACCTGTATTCTGATTCTTTTCACTCACTGTGTACTCCCGGGCTAAACGAGTTTACAGATGGCGCGGATTCTATTGAGAATGTTACAGAAAGGTGAGAATCCTGCTTGTCTAAAGGTTTTTATCCAGAATTCACATTTGTCTTGTATGAGATGAATTCTTTCCACTAGAATTCATGACCTTACCCAAAAGTGTAAGACCCGACTGCCAGGAAAGCAGGCTGAGGCAGGCAAGTCTCTTTATACTTGCCCTTCACCGCCCCCCTGCTCAGGCCACAAAACGATGGTCAGGTGGATGGCCTGCCTGTGCTGGGCACAGACAGCTGAACTCGTCCTATGTCCGTACGCGGCCCAGGTCTGACCTAAATGCCTCCTTCAAGGCAGCTTCTTCAAGAAGTGCGGCTGCCTGCCCAGGATGACCTCGGCCCAGGGCTCGGCATGGAGGGTTTACTGGCTGCATCTGCGCTGCCCTGCTACACCCGCTGAGCTGCAGTGATGATGAGAAGCACTGCTGGGACATGTGTGGCCCCTTGAGGCCCCCACCCTCTCCTGGGAGTGGCTGGCATTGCATTCCTCAGGGACACTCAACCCCATATTTAACCATGCTGGTTTCAGTTGCTTTTTGGAACATTTTTTTCAACTACTACATTACGCTGTTTTTTAATAGATCATCATGAAGATGTGTTTGAGTGCCTTGTAACAGCCAAGCATTTTTCTCAAGAGACTTGGAAGGCAGTGACTGAGGACAGAGGAGGGTGGACTTGGTGTTTATTTTCCGGTATGTGTTTGTAGTCCATCATGATTACCTTTAGCATGCGAGTTGGCACAGGCATGAGACCTTTCTCAGTCCTCACCCACCCCACCCCACATGGCTCAGCCCCTTCCCACACGTACCCATTTCCTACTCGATTGCCTTCCCCCAGGAACTCGGTGCTCGTACACGGCACTTCCCCTTCCCTCCTTCCTGACATCCTCTCCTTCCGTCCTCCATCTTCCCTTCTGAAGACTCACCTCACTATTTCCTGCTGTTATTTACTCTGCTCCCAGCACACACCTGCCTCCCAGCTACCCTGCCTTTGAGGAAGGGGCCATGGCTTTGGGCTGCAGGAAAGGGAGCCTCTGTGACGCATGGTGCTGGGACACTGGCTTCCCACGGGCTGAAGATTGAATGTGGACCTCTGCCCCTCCCCCGCACCAAACCACAAGCTAAATGGATCAAAGATCTAAATACTAAAACAGAAACAATCTGCTGGTAAGTAAAGCTGAAGGTGAGCAGAGGCAAAGATCCGAGTAGGGTGGTAGGGTTCTGTGCGAGTAAGTATAGTACTGGAAATTCAACCCAGGACCTACTTGCTGAGTAACCCAGTCTGAGCTTGGACTTGGAATCCTCCCGCCTCGGCCCCCCAGGTTTGAGATTTATACAGGAGCATACCATCATACCTGGCTGAGAACTTAGTTGTGAGGTGCCTCACTCTGGGGGCAGTGAAGGGGTCACCAAGGCAACAGCCTTATGCCCTGTCTTATCTCTGCTGCCTAGAGTGAGTCGGCCTTTTTGTTGGTGGCCCCACCCTATTTAAAAAGAAGTGTGTGAGTGCGCCGTGTCTTTGCCCCTTGGAAGAAGGCTGCGGCAGGTTGTTATCCTACTCAGCCTCGAGACAGCCATGCCCCGTGGGCACCCTGAGGAGCCAGCGCTGTGCTGCTGCTGTGCCCCAGAGGAAGATGCGGGGCCAGGCCGGTCTCTGTGGGGAGAGAAGATGCAGGGTAAAAACACAACGTCCTGACAGGGATGCAGGAAGCTAACAGGGTGGGGGGATTGTTGACCCTGTCACTAAAAAATGGGCTAAAGATACAGCTCAGTGCAAAGGTCCCGGTCCCAGGATAACATGGCTTCTCATCTGTCCAGACGGTGACAGTGGTGTGGCTCACCACTTGTGTCCATGGTCAACTGCTTGGCCCCTGTGGGTTGGAAGTAAATGATGCCCCGGATGAGGGAGATGCCCCGTGAGAGGACATCATTTAGGCCTTCACAGGCATCACCCCAGGATACCCCTACCTGGGGGTGTCTCCTGGGCAGGGTGAGCAGTGGGGGTCTTGGGAGAGCCAGAGCGCCTGGCCTAATGGGCCCTGCCTGGACTCCGTGGCTGTCTTGGGGTGGCTCGGAAGAGGCTGCCTGTCCTCGCCCCACCCCAGCCCCTTCTGAGATACAGAGGCGCAGTGCTGACGTTGCAGAGCCCCGTAGCCCAGACGCCTCCTCCCTCCCTGGCAGCGTTGGCTCCTTCTGGCAGGACAAGCGGCCCCCATGAGGACCCTCAGCCCCGTTCTTTCTGCCCTGGCTGCATCAGCAGAAGCCATGGAGATGCTGCATCGCCATGGCTGACAGGAAGTGAGGGTTCCAACACAGCTGCGCCTGGGCCGGCCCACCTCTGCTGGGGGGGAAGCACGGGCAGCGCCCCCTGTCCAGCCCAGGGCCCCAGGCTGCTTCCTGGAGGAAACGTGGTTGGGGAGCAGGACGGCTCGCTGCTGGATCCCCAAGGGCCACCAGGCTGCCAGGGACTAGGACATGGAAGGATGACAGCACCATGCATGGACAGGCTGTCCTGGAGAGCCCAGAGGACCATGAGGGACCCTTGTCACCACCAGAAAATCAGGCAGCAGCTGGGGACCCAGTGACATTGGCCTCTGCTTACTGAGCCTGCTGTGTGCACACCGTGGCACAGGTACCAGGTTCCTCCTCGCATCCATTTCCCATGCTGTGGGAGGTGGCGCTGCCCAGCGTGGACACCACCCCAGAGGGCGAGTCACCTGCCCGAGCACAGAGTGTAAGTGCACATCAGGATTCCGACCCTGCTGGGCTCCAAGCCATATGGCCCCCCTCCTGCCCTAGGAAACACAGCCTGGTACCTCCTTAGAAAGTTCTACAGGGTCACTATCCACCCAGCTAGTCCCCTCGGGACAGGCACCCAAGAGACCTGGGCTCACACAGGCACCGACACATGGGTGTCCTTGGGGCATCATCCACATGCCCCAGAAGGTGGGAGCGGCCCATAGGCCCAGACAGATGGGTGCCCCCGGACACTCCATCCACAGTGGAGTACCTTCAGCCTTAAGGAATGTGGTGGGGCCTGGGATTTAGCTCAGTGACTTAAGCGCCTGCCTGGCAAGCATGAGGTCGTGAGTTCAATCCCCGGTACCCAAAAAAAAAAAAAAAGGAATGTGGTGGCCTGTAATCCCAGCACTCTGGGAGGTTGAGGCAGGAGAATCCCAAATTGGAGCCCAGGCTAGGCAATTTATGGGCCGTGTCTCTAAATAAATAAATAAATTTGAAGGGCTGGGCCTGTAGTTCAGTGGGAAAGCCCTGGGTTCAATCCCCAGTACCACCAAAAAAGGAATGAGGGCCAGGCCCGTGGAACGCCACGGATGAAGCAGGAGCATTGCTAAGCAGAAGCAGCCAGGCCCAGGCACACAACACACGGCTGCATTTATGGGACAGGTTGGGAAGAGGTGGACCCCAGGGATGGGGACAGGGACAGGCAGCAGCAGAGCAGCGGGTGCCAGTGGGTTTCTGTGGGAGAGATGCAAGGGCTCCGCAGACGGAGGTGGGGTTGCACGGCATGGTGATTGGATTCATCGTGCGCCCGAAGGGATAATTTCCTGTAATTTCAGTTTGTAAGACTCTCCTTAGACAGTCAGTAACGGGCACTGCTGAGCAGAGGTGTGGTGTTTGAAAGCTTTGAGGCCAGGGCAGGCCAGAAACACAGAGGAGGAGGTGTGGGCTTGGACTGCAGCTGAGGCCTTGGCCCTGTGACCAGCTGGTGACAGTGTTGAAGGCAGGCTGACCTGGGTCTCCCAGTTTCCACCCTGCCACCCCCACCTGGTCCTTTACACCTTCAGGACCCTTGCTATCCCTGGACACCAGGCACATATTCACCCACCAGCAGTCTTTTTTTTTTTTTAAATCTATAGTACGTTTATTTATCTATAGTACTAGAGATTGAATTCCGGGCCTTCAACTGAGCTACACCCCCAACCCTTTGTAACTTACAGGCAGGGTCTTATTGGGTCACTAAGTTGCCCGGGCTGGTCTTGAGCTTACCACCCTCCTGCCTCGGCCTCCTGCGTGCTGGGATCACCACCATTCCCGACTCATGAGTCACCCTGGGTGAACAGAAGCATGGCTGCAGTTGAACTGCAGCTCACACATAAACCGTGGTAACAGTTTTCTGATCACAAGCATAAGAGCCTGGCTCAGAAGTCACAGGGGCAGGATGCGGGTCCCCCTTGGTGGTCACAGCTGGAGCCAGCTTGGGGTAGGCACTGTGGGTGCCCTTCAGGCGCCTTCTCTAGCAGAGAGATTTCCTAAATTAGCACACAGCTCGACGACAACTTTGTGTTCTCCCTGCATTATTAATGAGGATTTTATTTTCTAATCCCAAAATTGGACTCTGCTACCTGACAAAAAACTTGTGTGTTGGGCAAAAGAAGTCGCCAAGAATGGCAGTGGGGTGGGGACTGCAACCATGAGGTGGGGGCTGGGAAGTGCACATAGCACATGTGGGACAGCGGTCTGTAATACGCACCTCATGTGCATGTGCATGTACAGATATGTACGCATGTATGCATCCATGTGTTTGCATATGTGTGTATGTGTACATGTGTATACATGTGTGCGTGTGTGTGCACATGTCTATGCCATCACTGGTCTGCATTTTTTATTTTATTTTTTTATCTTTTTGAGGCAGGGTTTTACTAAGCAGTTCAGGCTGGCCTTGAACTCACTATGTAGCCCAGGCTGGGCTCAAACTCGCAGCAATCTTACTGCCTCCGCCTCCTGAGTGCTGGGATTACAGGTGTGTGCCACCACGCCCGGCCTCATTGGTCTGTTTCATGCTTACACAGTGTGTGGTGCATTCATAAGTGATGTGTGTGCATGTGTGATTTGCATGCGTGTAGTTGTGTACACAGGAGTGCCTGTGTGAGGTGTGTGTGCTCTGGGTGTCAGGGCTCTGGGCTGGGCTGTGAGAGGCTGCATGGCTGTGGATGCTCAGGCACAAAGGCCACGCAGGCCGCAGCCCCCCACGTGAACCTGGCTCTTGCTGAAGTCATTGGTCATAGTCTCTGCAGGCCTTCTGGTCAACCACTGAGCAGCCCCCACCTCTGCCTGCCTGCTACGGGTTTCGGAGTCCAGGTAATTTGTGACTGCAGATACGTGACAGTGCTGTGTGGAGGAGGATTCAAAGGCTTCTATATTGTTCTGTGGACGTGGTCATGGTGGCCTATGGTAGATGGGATCCCAAGGAAGATGGGATGCCTAGGACTGATTTTCTCTTGGGTTTTCACATATTCCTCTTATCTGCTCTATGTGACTAGAAACTCAGTTTTCCTGTGTGTTATGAACTCAGTTTGCTTGTTTGGACTCTGCTGGCCTTTGGACTTGTCCTCAGAACCCTCCAGAGCTGTCTTCTTGGTAGTTTTTTCTCCCCTCTTCCCCCTCCCCCAGTGCTAGAGATTAAATACAGGGTCTGCACTGAGCTACATCCCCAGCCCTTTTTATTTTTTGCTTTGAGACAAAGTCTTGCTAAATTACTAAGTTGCCCAAGTTGGGCAACTTCGATCCTCCTGCCTCAGCCTCCCAGAGTTCCAAGATGACTTGCATTGTTTCACGTTGCTCACAGGCTGAGGCAGGAAGATCTCAAATTCGAGTTTGGTTTAGGCAACTTAGTGACTGAACAAGACACTTCTCAAAATAAAAAATTAAAAAAACGCTAAGGATAGAATTCAGTGCAAAGATCCTGGGTTCAACTCCCAGCAATGCAAAAAAAAGAGAGGTGGGGGAAGAAAGAGAGGAGTGGGGAGAAGAAGGAAAGAAGGAAGGAAGAGAAAGAAAAGAGGAGAGGAGAGGGGAGGGGAAAGGAGAAGAGGAGAGCTGGAGGTGGTAGATCCGTTGAGACAGTGAGGAGCTTGCAGGGGAGGGAGTTGTGTTTCTCTTGGGGCAGTGACAAGCCAAAATCGCCTATGGGGATGGATGGCACCAGGTCCCCCCTTGAAGCCGGTGAAGTGGGCAGCATGTGAAACGTCTCTGCTCAGCCGTGATGGAGCAAGGGGGAGGCTGCACTTCTGGGCAGTGTCCAGCTAGGGCAAGGTTGTGCAGAGCCCGGTCACTCAGGGCCCAGAGCTGAGTGTGGATGGTGCTGGGGGCGACGGAGGAGGGTGGTGTGGAGCCCCTGCTGGTCACTGCGCCTACAGCAAGGCGCCTGGGGGCCTGGGTGCTGCCCTCCGTGGCCCTGACAGTGGCGGGACTAGGACAGCCAGGCTGGCAACAGCATCAGAGAACTCCCCAGCAAGGCCCAGGCGGGTCAGTAACACCTCTCCGCTCTAACTTATCTTTGGTTTAAGCGCAGCCTGGCAGGCCCTCCTGGGAGCCCGCTGGCCGCAGCCGCCTACTCATCACAGGAATCCCTGCCAGCAGCAACCCTGTGGAACCAGGCCTGGCTGGGGGTGCTCGGGAGACTGAGCTCAGCCTGAGCCCCTCCAGCCGTAGCCCGAGCGGGGTCCATTGCTGTCCCCAGATAGGTATGCAGACAAGAGCCCCATGGGCATGGGTAGTGCCAGGAAGGCCCTGGGTGTTTGGTGTTTTTGTTTTGTTTTGATTTTTAGACAAGGTCTCGCTGTGTAGTTCAGGCTAGCCTCACTGTGTACCGCAGGCTCACCTCAAACTCATCAGGATCCTCCTGCCTCAGCCTCTCAAGTGCTGGGAATCCAGATGTGCACCACCACACCTGATGGCCCTGAGTGTTTAAGGAGGAAGAATTTTGCATAAAGTTCCTTGGAGTGAGCCAGCGCAATCCTCAGGGTTTGGTTTGCTTGCTTGCTTTTGATTCTTGGGGATGAATACAAGGCCTTTGCGCTGAAACTTTTTTTTTTTTTTTTCATTTTGAAATAAGATCTCACTAAGTCACTACATTGCCCAGACGGGGCTGGAAGTTGCCGTCAAGCACAGGACTTGTGTCCACTCTGATGTGGCCTCCCTGTGTCTGTGTTCTCTCTTCTCCTGAGGACATGGAATGTCAGATTGAGGACCTGACCCTGTCAGGTGTGATCCCATCTAAAAATCCCACAGGCCACCTACTCACAGGCCAAATTTCAGGATCCAGAGCCAGTCCAGTGCTGCCCAAGACCCAGAGAGCATACCTGGTCTGGGCACTTATGGTTCGGGGCTTCTTTGTTTAAATATAGAGTGTGAACAGTAAATCCAAGGTGCTGGAGTGTGGCTCAGTGGTGAGTCCTTTCCTGGCCTGCACAAGGCCCTGTGGTTCATGCCAAGCAGCACAGAAAGAAAGGATGCAAGAGAGATAAAGAGAGAGAGAAAAAGAAAAGAGAGAAAAGAAAAGAAAGAGAAGAAAAGAAAAGAGAAAAGAAAAAAGAAAAGAAAAGGAAAAGTTTGATATACTAGGAGCCTTTAAGGTAGGAGTCAAAGATGCCTCAGAAAAACTGGGTTCTCACTGATCCCCAGGGAGAGTGTGTCCCACACTGGGCCACTGTGGTCAGTGGGAGGTGTGGTGCCTGACTGTGGCTCCCCAGAAGGAGCAGGTGAGGCAGGGCATCGAGTGCAGGACAGACCGGTTTGAACAGAATCTGTGGGCTCTGGGGTGCAGTAAATGTCATCACTTGTCTGTGCCTGGCCCTAGGTGATTGGGACAGGGAGATGGTGCCTGGTAGTTGTCAAACCCAGAGGGGGAGGTTGGGGTGTGTGCTCTGGATAGATTGAACACCTTCCATGGGGACAGGGGTTGATGAGGGTCACGAGACCGAGATTGGGTGACTCATGCCCACCATGGGACTCTCCAGCACATGCCCCTGGGAAGATACCCACTCAGCAGGGTTTACATACCTCCTCCATTCTCCTCTAGTGGACACCCTCACCCCAGAGCACTGACTCCCAAGGCCACCTGGGGTCCCAGGGCTCAAGTGGACACGCTGGACTCTGAACGGCAGCAGCCCTACCATATGCCTCAGAGACGTGTTCTACTTTTCTTGTTTGTTTGGTTTTGGTTTTTTGATATAGGGACTCACTATGTGGCTAAGGCTGCCTCAAATTTGGGATCCTCCCACTTTGACCTCATGATGCTGGGATGACAGGAATGCTCTACCACATCCAGCTCAAGTTCCACATTTTTTGAAGACAGCGTGAGTGAGGCATACACCTCACCAGAAAAGAGTACCAGAGAAGAGTTGACACCAAAGTTCAGAGCCTGCTGTGTGTTCACAGGTGAAGTGGTTGTGTCGACAGCTATTATGGTTTATATTTAGATCTGTCTCCTCAAGGCCTCAGGTGCTCAAAGGTAAGGCTTTTGGGAGAGGATTGGACCTCAGGGGGACTATAGCTGATTGTGCTGTTAAGTGGTAGGGCCCAGTAGGAGGAAGCAGGTCAATGGGGGCATGATGTGGAAAGGAATATCTCCATCCTCAGATTCTCTCCTTTCTGCTTCCTGGCCCCCATGAGGTAAGCAGCTTTTTCCTGCCAGACTCTTCCATCACGCTGTCCTACCTTGCAGCTGGCCAACTATGGACTAAAAATGTGAGAAAAATAAACTTCTCTTCCTTTAAATTGTAGGTGTTGGGTATTGTATCCCAGTGATGAGGAAAGAGACTAAGACAGATTTTGGTACCAGAAAAAGTGGAGTCATTGCTATGCTAGTACCTGACTGTGTTGTTTAGAAGCCTTCGGAAACTGGTTCTCAGGAAGAGTTTGGGAAGGTTTGAAGATGTCAGCTGGAGAAGCAGCCATAGAATGCTGTTAACTTGAGCTTTATGGAAAATACTGGTTAGAGCTCAGAGAACTAGAATCCTGATTTAAAAGGGAAAAAAAAGGCAGATGGTAAAAGCAAAACCCAGGAGATTTCAGTTAAGGATGTGGACTCTGTTGGAAGCTGAATTCAAGACCAGCTACATTGGGCCAGGGATTTAGCTCAGTGGCTTAAGCGCCTGCCTGGCAAGTGCGAGGTCATGAGTTCGATCCCTGGTACCAAAAAAAAAAAAAAAAAAAAAAAGACCAGCTACATTATGCTCTGGCAGAAAAATTGTCTACATTTTACTCAAGTCCTAAAATTTTGTAGACAATTAAGATTAAGGGCAGGGCAGTGGAAATTTTAAGACAGCACAACATGGATCCTGTGCCATGGGTACTGTTATGGACTTTTAGCCAGCTCCACATTGAAAATCATGAGCAAATGACAGAGCTGAGTGATTTTAAAAGTTTTAAATTTCACCAGAGAAGAAGCTCCTATAAAGTCCAGGTCTGTAAAATTTTGGCTCAGGAGAGTTTAGGTGCTCAAAAGATTTAAAATAAACCATGTACTTTATAGCAGGACAATAAGAAGGATTCCTGAGGGCATACCAGGAACCAGCAGGATTCCAACCTCACAGGCTACAAGATGTAAAAATTTATAACTTTGCTTTGAGAAGAGAACTGCCAAGTATGGTGGCACATGCCTGTAATCCCAAAACATGGAAGGCTGAGACAGGAGAATCACCATGAGTTCAAGGCCAACCTGGGCTACACAGTGAGCTCAAGGCCAGGCCAGCTTGAACTACACAGTCTCAAAAGAGAGAGAAAGAAAGAAAAACAGAAAGAACAAATGAATAAAAGAAAGAAGAAAGAAAGAATGAAAGAAAGGAGAGCCTCAGCTCATTTAAGGCAAGCTAGGAAAGTTTCCCACAGCTCCAATACTTGGAGGCACTTGGAGGCCTCTTCAGCTATCATCTAAGGGGGCCCAGCTATTGCTCAAGCTTGCAGCAGACCTTGGCACTATCAACATTGTGCTGGTGTTACAGGCATGCATAATGCAAGAGTTGTGGGGTCAGGAAGGCTTCCACTCAGATTTCAGAAGACAGTCTGGGAGGCTGAGCAGTGTGTGATGCTGAGAGAATGAAGGCAAAAGTGCAGTGGAAACCCCAGGAAGTTGGAGATGCCAGAAACATGGAACATATAAGGAAAGCTACAGGTAGTGAGCAAAGCTCCCCCAAGATAGAGACCAAGAGGGCAGTGGCAGGTGCAAATGTCCAAGCCATTTGGAGTTTGCATCTCTCTACAATTTGTACAGGTGCTAGATGTGGAGCTGCAGATATAAGGTTTGCCATGCTGGGTTTTGGTCACACTTTGATCCCATTTCTTTCTCTTCCCTTATTTCTTCCTTTTGGAATGGAAATGTTTACCCTTGGCATTACAGGTTGACAGTATTTAACTTTATAGGGGCTGACAGCTAAGAGTTTAAAGTCCCCTGGAAGACTTTGCACTTAGAGTTTTTAGCACTGATGAAATTATTTATTTTGTTAAACACCAATTACATTTATTAGAAAAGAAGAAAGTTATGAAATATCCTCATATCTTTCCTTAAGAAATTAAAAATAAAAGACAGAATAAAACCAAAAATGAATAGAAGAAAATAAAGATCATAAAACACAATCCCTTATCAAAATGCCAACATCATTTTTCATAAAGATTAACATTTTGATTCTTACATTTCTGTAGAAATACAAAAGACTCAGAATAGTAAACAACTTTGATAAAGGAACAAAATTAGAGCTCCAACCCTCCCCAGTCCCACAACTTATCACAAACTTACACCAATCATGACAAAGAAGCACTGATATCAAGATAGAAAAACCACCAAAATAGCATTATGAAGTCCCAAAATAGATACTCACATAACAGGAAATTGATTTCTGGCAAAGATGTAAAAGCAATTAAGTGGAGAAAGGATTGTACCCTCAATAAATATACTGGAACAACTGGATATCCACATGCAAAAAATGCAAACCTTGTAGCACATCAAAAATTTCTTCAGACATCCAAAAGTTAGCTCAAATAGCTCACAGTGGGTTAAAGTGAAGTCAGGTGTGGCCTGAGTCATTGCTTTGGATACTGCTAAAGTTATTAAGACTGCAACTTTTAGAAACAGACTAAATGCATTTTGCATAAAGATAAGAGCCTACTGGGGGCCAGGGGAGGAATGTTGTGATTCATATCTAGATGTCCCAAGGTCACATGTGCTCAGAGACAGGCCTTTTGGAAGAGGATTGGGCCATGGGGATGCTGTAGCTGAGTGTATGGAAAAGAGGTGGAGCCTAGTTGGAAGAGGCAGTGACTGAGGTGTGACCTGAAAGAGTTTGTCTTCTTCCCTGGTTCCTCCTTCCAGACTGCTTCCAATCACCATAAGGTGAGCAGCTTTTCCTCCACCAGACTGCAGCATCCCTTTCTGCCATGCAGCCTATGGATAGGCTATGGATGAAAAATTTGTGCCACAGGAAACTTTTCCTCCTTTAAATTGTGGGGGCTGCGGATTTAGCTCAGCAGTGTCAGCGTTTGCCTGGCAAGCACGAGGTCATGAGTTCGATCCCGGCTACAAAAAAAAATTTAAAATAAGAAATTGTGGGTGTCAAGTATTTACGTCCCAGTGTCAAGGAAAAGGACTAACTAAGACATTCCACTGCCTTGTGCCTGAGATTCCATTTCGCCTGTTCTGTGCTTTGGGGCCACGATCCACCATCTATGCTGTTTTGTGACCGGCTTCCCCCAGACCTGCATCCATGAGGCTCACTGGGGTGGCAGGGCAGCCCTCACTGCTGGGTAATTCTCCCTTGTGAAGGTGACAAATGTCTGTGCATTCTGTTGATAGACGTGATTATTTTCTGTTTGGGGCTATCACAGTATCCCCATATCATTTATTTTTTTTTTATCAAGTTTGCTTTTTTGTGTGTGGTACTGGGAATCAAATTCAGGACCTTGTGCTTGCCAGGCAGGTGCTGTGCCACTGAGCTATAACCCCAGCCATTATTATTGTTATTATTGTTGTTGTTATTGTTGTATTTTGCAGTGTTGGAAATTGAACCTAGGGCCTTTGCACTGACCTGCATCTCTGGGTTTTTTATTTGTTTGTTTGTTTGTTTTTATTTTGAGATGGGGGTCTTCCTAACTTGACAAGTTATCCAGGCTAGGTTAAAATTTAGAATCCTCCTGCCTCAGCCTCCCAGAGTGCTGGGATCGCAGGCGTGTGCCACCATACCCAGCATGCACATTCTTACATCCTCCATCTAGGAGTGGAGCTGCTGGGGCTCAAGGTAGCACCGAATGGGTTTCTATGAGATGATTTCACAGATCTGACGCTGCAGAACAAACCACCCCTGCTTGGCTCTAATCACATGTTGCTGTTTCTCTGCCCCTGCCATTCACTGGCCCCAGGCTCTCCACTGGCTAGAGCATCACAAAAGAGAGGCTCTTTTCTCATTCAGCAGACACAGCAATGACAGCCAGTCACCTCCCTCTGTACAAGATGGCTTTCCTCACAGCATGGCAGCATCCAGCAGTTGCCTCTGATTTCCAAGGAAGTGCCAAATGTCAGAGTTCTGTCTCTCTGTCTCTCTCTGTCTCTCTGTCTCTCTCTGTGTCTCTGTCTCTGTCTCTGTCTCTCTCTCTCTCTCTCTCTCTCTCTCGATACAGTCTTGCAGAGTATCCCAGGCTGGCCTACAACTCATAGCAATCCTCCTGCCTCAGCCTCCCGAATGCTGGGATTACAAGCACATGCTACCATGCCTGGAAATGCCAGCGTTTTTAAAACCTCAACCCAGACCTGCCTCACTACCCAGTACAGCTTCATTCCTTTGGCCAAAACAAATCAAGCTAGACTTGGTGCCTCACACCTGTAATCCCAGCACTCTGGGAGGCTGAGGCAGTAAGATTGAAAGTTCCAACCAGCTTGGGCAATTTAGCAAGTTAGGAAGACCCTGTCTCAAAAAAAAATTTTTTTTTAAAGAGTTGGCAATATAGCTCGGTGCAAAAGCCCTGGGTTCAAGACCCAATACCCCCACTGAAGTCAGAAGCTCAGGGTAGGTTTGAGGGAAGAGAAACCAATTCCACATCTGGTAGTGGAGCAGCAGGTGCAGGAAGGTGTGAGGGCTATGAGTGGTAGTACATGCCTATAATCCCACACTCAGGAGGCTGAGGCAAGAGGGTCACTGTGAGTTGTGAGTTCAAGGCCAGCCTTGGCTACATAGTGAGTTTAAGGCCAACTTGGATTACTTAGTGAGACCCTCAAAAAACAAAATAAACAAACAAACAGAAAAAGAGTAACCAATTTCCATCTCCATGTGCACCATGGGAGCATTTGGTAAAGTCACATCCCTCTTGTTGAATATCTTCATAACATTCTGAATTTATGTATTGATTTTTGAAACAAAGTCTTGCCATGTAGTTCAGGCTGACTTTGAACTATGCAATCCAGGTTAGCCTCAAATTCATGGTGATCCTCCTGCCTCAGCCTCCCGAACACTAGGATAACAGGTGTGCACCACTTCACCCAGCTTAACACTCAGAATTTTTGCCAGCAAGAAAAGCAGAGCTCAAAAAAAAAAAAAGAAAGAAAGAAAGAAAAGCAGAGCTCACAGAGCCTGTGTCTCAGGGAATGTGCCAGCTCTGTTCAGGACAGCTGAGCAGTGGGCTCTGCGCAGCCTCTGCCTGCCCAGCCTCTGGGCCACACCTCTTACTGGTTATAACACCCAGAGCCTGACTGTGGAGTTGCTGTCTGGTATAGCAGTCGGTGTGGGGGCTTCTCATTAGCATAAGCCGGGGGAGGGCTGGCTGCAAAAGAGCTGTGTGCAGAGTTTTGCGATCGAAGCCCAAATGCTCAGAGGTTCTTAAAATAGACCCCAGTGAGGAAAGAGGCCAGCAGAGAGGCGGTGTGACTCTCCCCAGCCGCCGGCCTCCAGGCCCCATCAGCGGCCACCAGTTTTATGTTTGGATCGTTGCTGGCGCACTGGCTCGATGCTCGCTTTGGAGAGCCCAGCCCGAGCTTCCATGAGCACGGAGGAGGTTGGCGCGTTATTCTCTGTCGACGGGAAGGCTGCCGTCAGGGCTGTGTGGGAAGGTGGAACAAATGCGGGGGTCTTGGCAACAGGATGGACTCGGTGGACGGCAGTGTCCCAGCTGCAAACATTGTGCACGCTATGGTTTGGATAAGGTCCCCAAGGGCCTACGGGTTAAAGCCACAGCTTGGGACTTTTGGGAGGTGGTGGATAGATGACTTAAGAGAGAAAGACTGCTGGGCAGCCTCCTGGCCAGCAGGGGTGTGGTCTAAAAGGCAAAATGGCCACCCCAGCATCTTCCTCTTCCTCTCTCTTGTCTTTGGCATGAGGTGACCAGGTTTCCCACGTAGCCACTACAATACGCTGCTCACCACTAGCCCAAAATTAACCAGGCCAACTGGCCATGGGCTGAATCACCAAAACTATAGGCTCTGTATAAGCTGCTGTCTAGGTGAGTTGATGGTCTCAGGTATTTTTTACACTAATAGGAAGCTGACTAACACAGCATAGCTGAGCTAAGACGGAAAAAGGACAAATAACCAAGCACGGGGCTGAGGATTTAGCTCAGCGGCATAAGCAACTGCCTGGCAAGTGCGAGGTCGTGGGTTCCATCCCCAGTACCAAAAAGAATTCATGCTTGTGCAGCTGGGGCTGGCATGGTAATATTCACACAGGGCAAGACTTGACCTTGACCCCGAAAGGTGGAGCACAACAGAGACAGCTGAAAACACAAGGGGCAAGGGCCGAGACAGTGCTGCCTCCAGCCCTGGAGAAGGCTGGGGGTCACTGGCTCTCCCCAGGGGGCTGAGAGTTATTGTGTAATGGTGCAGAGCTCCTGCCCAGGACAAAGAAAAGGTTACACCCCATGGCTTGTGCACTTCATACCACTGAATTGGACACATTTTTTCTTTTCTTTTCTTTTGTCTTTTTGAGACAGGGTCTTACTATATAGTTTCAGTTGATCTTGAGCTCACTTTGTAGCTTAGGCTGGTCTGGAATTTGCACTGATCCTCTTGCCTCAGCCTCTGAGTGCTGGGATTACAGGCATGTGCCACCACACCCAGCTGGACACATTTTTTTTTTTTAATCTTTTTTTTTTTCTATACTGAGAACTGAACTCAGGACCTTGCACAGGCTGAGTCATATCCACAACCTGAACTGGATACTTTTTCAATATGGTTAAAATGGTAAATCTCATGTTGCATATATTTTGCCACAATTAAAATCAAAACATGTTGGATACAAGGAGGCAGAATTATCATTGTTTGCAGGTAATGACCAGCTAAGTGGGAGACCCACAGGAAGCCACTGGGACCCATGAGCATAACAGCTGGGGATGGGTGGTTTCCCACAGCCCACAACCATTATTCAGAAAACACGGTGGTGAAGAGGCCCTGAAAACAACCAGACTCACACTCACAGAAAGATAGGCAGCCCTAAGTCATTACCTGAATGAAACAAGCAGGTTTATATGAGAAGGGGCAATGATGCATAGAGCAGTTCAAAAAATACATTTCTGGAAAAATACATTTCTGGAGGCAAATAAAAGAAAAAACTAAAATGAAAAAATGTGGCCTATTGGGCTGGGGATTTAGCTCAGCAGCATAAGCGCCTGCCTGGCAGGCATGAGGTGGTAAGTTTGATTCCCAGTACCAAAAAAAAAGTGTCCTATTTAAGGGGAAAAACAAAGATGAGTAAAGACATTGGTAAGCCTGTTTGTACATATAAAAACTATTAAAAATAAAAACAGTAGCAATGACTTGTTTGGATGGCACCTAGTAATGCAAATGTAACACATTCCTTGGAAAACTATGGCACAGCTCTGAGCTCTTGAGGATATCAGTGATGAAAAGTGATGACCCTAATGAGTGGGGAGTCTGGGTGACAGGCCGACAGGTGCTTGCTATACTGTTCTTTTTTTCTGTGTGGTGCTGCACATCTGTAATCCCAGCACTTGAGAGGCTGAGGCAGGGGGATCGCTGTGTGTTCAAGGCCAGCCCGAGCAATGTAAGCAAGTTCAATGTCAGCCTGCATTACATAGTGAGATCTCGTCTAAAAAATAAAAAAATAAAAAAAACTGAAGTTTATGAAGTCATTGGGAAGATTGAAACAGTGACTGGCCATCTGGTTCTCTTGAGGAAACACTGTTGATTTTTTAAAACCCTGTTGATTTTTAAGAAATAATGGATAGTGTGATGGTTGTTTTCACATGACCTTGTCTTATAAAGGGAGACCCTGACATATGTTGAAGCGATACAATATGATATGACATGATACCTGGGATTTTTTATAACCTAAGATGCAGTAGGAGGAAGAGAAACAGGTATAGACTGAACAAGACTGCCCCCAAGTTTACAACTACGAAAGCCAGGAATGGGAACCTAGGAGTTCATTATGTTCTTCTCTCGATTTTTCATATGTTTTTAATTTTTCCACAATAAAAAGATTTTTTCTAAGTCAATGATTTCACTCACTTCTGTTTTCAGTTACTATGACGGCCTGTATGCGAAACCCTAAAGGATCCATATGGAAACTGCCTGGGTAGGTGCTTTGTGGCAACGTTGCAGGATACAAGGTTAATGCACAAAGACCCATTGCTTTCCTATATGCCTGCAATGGGCAACTGGAATTGGAAATTAAAATCACAACACCATTTAGGTTAGTACTGGAAACACAGAATACATAAAAAGCTACCAAAATATATACAGATTCTCTAAGAGGAAGAGTAAAGTACTCTAATGAAATAAGTTGGAGATCTAAATCAATGGAAACATAGTCCATGTTCACAGATAGAAAAACTCAAAAAAAAAAAAAAATGGGCCGGGGATTTAGCTCAGTGGCTTAAGCGCCTGCCTGGCAAGCGCGAGGTTGTGAGTTCGATCCCTGGTACCAAAAAAAAAAGAAAAAGAAAAAGAAAAACTCAGTATTGCTGAGAAGTCAATTCTACTTACTTTATACATTCGACACAATTCCACCCGAAATTTCAGGAAATAATTTTGTTTGTTTGCTTGTTTCTTGAGATAGGATTGCATTTATGTAGCCCAAGCTGACCCCAAACTTGTAGCGATCTTCCTGCTTCAGCCTCTTGCATGCTGAGATTAAAGGCATGCACCACTACATATGGCAGAGCAAATAATTTTATGGATAATGACAAACTGATTTTAAGGTTTACATGTAAAGAAAAAAAAGCAGCCAACACAATATCAAAAGGGTAAACAAAATTGGAAGATAGACACGATATGGCTTCAAGACTTACTGTAAAGTTACAGTAATCAAGACAGCAGTACGGGTGAAAGAACAAATAGACCAATGGGACAGGATGGAAAACCCAGAAATAGAGACAGACAAATGTAACACATTCCTTGGAAAACTACGCACAGCTCTGAGCTCTTGAGTAGATAGGCACTTGCAATAGAACAAGCTCCTTTTATGAAAATTATTTCTGTTACCAGGCTGTCCTTCCCCACCAGCAGCTAGAGCAGTTTCTCCTCGAGCCTGATGAGTCCCTGACTAGAAGCAGAGGTATGCAAGGGGGCTGCTGTTCAAATCCACCATGCCCCACCACCCCTCCACCCGCCGGGCCACTCTGCGGCCTCCGGGGGTCCGTGGCCGAGCTCCTGCTGGATGCTGGATGCATACAGCCAACGACATGCCAGGCATCATTTCAAGTTCTTTGTGTGACTGAATCATTTACATTCAGGCGTTGTGACAGCCCTGAAGGTGGATGCTATTATGGCGCACATGGCAGATGAGGAAACTGAGCCCCCAGAGAGGAACTAACTTGTGAGACGGGGAGAAAGGATGTAAGCACAGGTATCTGCCCCATCCCACCCCAGGCCTGGCATCTGTCTGCTCTGTCTTGTGGTTCCTGGTGCCAGCATGGGTCCCAGCACATGTGAATGTCACACATGTTGAGTGAAAAGAGCAGAGTGATGTGACCGGGGCTCCACCTTGGCTCCTGCTGGAACATCTTCACCCCAAACACTCTGATTTGTGCTCTGGGACCATTGCGCCCCAAGGCATGCACCCAGGGAGCCTCCATGCCATGGGAGGCTCGTGCCATCATGCCTGGCAGGTGTCCTGGCCCCCAGGAGCCCCTTCCTCTCTGTGTCCCACCCTTGGGTATTTAGTTTGCTGCCTGCAGTACAAGGAGCCTCTGCAGTGACGTGCCTAGGTTGGCTTTCTGGGCCCATCTAGACTTTGGTGGCTGAGTGCCACGCGGAGACTGGGCCTCACGCAGCTCCACCCAGCCCCATACCCCCCAGACCTTCCCGATCCTGTTTTCCCTCTGCTGGAGCTGGGGGGCCCTAGGAGGTCCCTGGGACCCAGTCTCTGATCTGGCCCTGGGGCTCATCCAAGAGGCACAGAGACCACTGTCATTTGTTCTGTCATTCGTGGCCATTACTGCCTGACACTCTATCCTACTTGGAGTATGTTAAAAAGCAAGATGGCGTGGCTGAGTCCCTGTTCTAAATGAGCCCCTGGAGCACCTGGGCTCACTCCATGGCTCCCCAGGTCTTGAGGCTGGCTGGTGGGGCCCAGAGCCTGTCCTGGAGCTGGGAAGGTGGGTGCAGTGAGGGACACAGGGGAGGTTATAGAAGGACACCTCCACCCCTCATCAACCTCCTTCCCAGTCTGCAGCTGCCCCAGGCAGGCAAGTGTCTCCCCCCAGGGAGGAGTTTGGGAGCCTCTCTGGGAAAGTTAGGTACCTTTTTTATCAGAGCACAGGATGGAGCCCCCACATGAGCATGGTTCCAGGGGGCGGGATTTGGGGTAAGGAGGGAGCCTGGACACTGGGCCAGGGCTAGTCTGACTGTTCTGTTGACCAGCACTGCGAGCGGCCTGCCACGGATGCCCACCCTGAGCTGCATGACACCACGCTGTCCCTCACTAGCATGGCCCTGGCTCTGGGCACCCGGGAGGCCAGCAAGCAGCAGATACCACTGTGCCACCATGTGTGTCAGGGCATCACTTTGCATGCCTGTGTCACTGTCTCTGTGTGCAGCTGTATGTGTCACTTTGTCATGTGTGTGGCCCCTCAAGCTGAAGATCGTGGAACTGAAGCCGACTGGACGACACTCATCACAAAGCTGTGATGTCCTCGCAAGTGTCCTTCAAGAAGCAAGGGAGAGAGGTGGCGTCAGGAACAGGCAGAGCCCAGCTGCAGAAGCAAAGTCACGCGGAGGAATCCCAGCTCCTCAGCAGCCCTGCACCAAGGGCCCCTGTGGGGGCCCCGGGGCCCAGCACCCCAGGAGGCATCGAGGCCTTGTGGGGACCCCAGCAAGCCTGACCACAGCTCTGGAGCATGATTAACCAGAGGCCCCACAAGGATAAAAATATCAGCTTTGTTGCCACTCGGGGTTAAAAGCGCTGGTCTGTGTTGTCATGGAATTGACAATACCAGTAAGAATCAAAGAGACGGGAACAGACTCAGGGCTCTGCTCCCCACTAAACTCAGAATTTCAATTCTGATGAATTCGCTGGGCATGGTGGCCCACACCTCTAACCCCACTACTCACTCCAGAGGCTGAGGCAGGCAAATCACCATGTGTTCCAGCCCAATCTGAGATACATAGTAAGTTCACGGCCAGCCTGAACTTTATAGTGAGCCCCTTTCTCAAAAAAAGAATAGAAAAAAAAATTACACTGCATTCCAGAACTTTCTAGATGCAGCATGGTGACAGATGGGCGGTAGAAAGTGAGGCAGCCCAGCCCAGCCTTGCCCGTCCTTCCTGGCTCTGCACTGAGGACCCCCATGCAGGAGGGCTCAGCTGGACCTCAGAGCCGGCTTCCTGGGTCCCAGAGGGCTGAGCTCCGCCCCACCTCCTTCAGCCGGAGCTGAGATGCAGGCACCAGCAGGAGAATGGGGACCCGGAGCCTCCCCACCCCACACAGCCTCGTGACCAGGAGGCCACCAGCGCTGTGTGCTCAGGACTCAGAGGGAAGCCTGAGTCACCGATGTGAGCAAGATGGTATGAGGAGGCTGTGGAAAAGGACAGGACCTCAGGCCGACCTCACTCCTGGGGACACAAATCAACTCACGGCTCCTGTGGGGCCATCAGTGGCAGGACCATGTGGAGTGAGGGGTCATAAGGAGCCTTCCTCACCCACATTTGGGGATCACTGTCAAAGTGACACCAAGAGATGCAAAGCAGGGGCAGTTGTCAAGACCAACCGCCCTCCAGCTCTTGAGCTGGGTGCTGCTGTTTCAACCCTCTTTTTCTTGTGGTTTTGGGTCTTTCTGGTGCTGAGGGTGGAATCTAGAGGCTCACAAGGGCTGAGCTGCACCTCAGGTTTGGGGGATATTTGTTACGCAGCTGTGAGTGACCTTCCACAAAGGCCACCACAGGAAGCCACAACCAGAAGCAAGTGTAGACTGCCTTCCCTCAGCCTCGCTGGGCCTTATCTCTAAACGGTCTGATGAGTGATATAGGGCACAGAGTTTTCAGTTTGTCACCTGCAAAATAATTCCCAAAATAAAGCCCGGGGTTTGGAGGCCCCGGAGGTGGGACCAGAGGCCCAGAGTCTCTGAAGGACACCAGACAGCACAACGCAGGGCAGGATGGTTCTACAGGCTGTTTACAAGGGAATAGGTTACATGGGGGGCTGGGGTGCAGGCATTTCAGTCACCTAGGTCAGAAACAAAGGAGACATCACCACCCCTTGCGCTCCAAGTTGTGGGGATAGACCAGGGGAAGAGGCAAGAGAATCTGCAGTCTCCTCTTCGTGGAAATAGGTGCCTCCAATTCTGTGTGTAAGAAATAACACTTAACTAGTTTTATGACAAGAAGGGAATTAACTGGCTAGTGGAAGGGATATCAGGTAAGGCTGGGTCCAGCACCACAAATAACACTGCCAGTCCCTGCCTGTCTCCCTGTCTTGTTCTGTGTCTTCCTGGTCTTCACTGTTCATCCACGCAAGCACACCGCAGACAGCTGGCAGCAGGAGGTTGACCTCAGCTTCCCAAGTTAAGAGGGGGTGAAACCCATGCTCCCAGGCAGGCCATGCGGTCAGGCTCAGGCCCAGTGCCCTTCCCAGTGGATCATAGTGACCCAGGGATGCCATCCCAACTGCCCCTTAGTCTTCCTCGCCAGCCACTCCACCTCCCCCTGGGGCTGATGGGATGCCCTGAAGCCACCACAGCTCACCAGAAGCACGAGCACTCAGGGACCGCAGCCTCTACCAACTCTGTCCCTTACGGGTAGGGAAACTGAGGCCCGGGACAAGGTCATCCAGTGAGTTTGGAAGCTCTTTTATTCCTCTTCTTGCTTTCTCTCTGAAGTGTGAGGCCTGTTAACCTGAAGGTCCTTATCAGGGGATGCTCAGTGTGGTTCCCGAACCCCTGAACCAGGCCCTGGGCTCAATTCCCAATTACAAAAAAAAACCCCAAAACAGGCATTTCTTTTATTACTGATTGCTGACCACAGCTAATCAAAACTGGGCACTCATGCAGGGCCAGCCCTGGCTTGACAACCGTCACACATCACTAATGTAATTCCATCAATTCTATGACATGGTCCTATTGTTTACCGTTTCAGGGTTTTTTTGTTGGTACCAGGAATCGAACTCAGGGCCTTATGCTTGCCCCACAACCTCTGTACCACTGAGCTGTATCCCCAGCCCTGACATGGTCCTATTGTTACCCTACTTTACAGGCGACACAGCTGAGGCTAAGGAGTCTGTCTCGGGTTACACGGGAAGGAGGTGGCAAGGCTCCTCCTGAAGAGTGGTGTCCCCCAAGAAACCTCATCCTCCAGATCACACCATCTCCAGGGCCCCTGTGAAGAAGCAGAGTCTGGGGCTGGATGTATCTGTCCGCCCTCCATTCTCTGGGACACGACACCTCACACTCAGTTTACAGCAGCAGAGGTCTAGTTTGGCTCAGGGCTCACGGGATTCCGTCCATGGTCAACTGGCTCCAAGGCAGGAAGGGCACAGTGGGAGGGTCTGGCAGGGGAAAGCTGCTCACCCCATGGCACCCAGAAAGCAGAGAAAGAAGGGAGGAGCCAGGGACAAAGACTTACCCTTCCGGGTCACCCACCTCCTACCTGCACATTCAGCCCTGAACTCATCCGTGGAGGGTTCCACTGAGGAGTCTGGTCCCCACAATCCCATCCTCTTCCAAACCCCTGGACACAGGAGACTTTGGGGACCATCCTAGACCTAAACCAAACAGGGTGGGTGACCCCTTTCTGTCTCTCCCTGTCCCTCCAGTGTCCCAGTGGGTGATCACACCCCACCGAGGACTCACCTAGAAGAGGAATTGATCCTCTTCTAGAGGACTCTGGACAGATAATCCCCAGGACGTGTCTCCCCGCCTTGCTGCCATGCACATTTCAGGTGGGTGAAAGATCACATTTATATTCAGAGAAGACAATAAAGCTATTTTCAGTTGGGATCAAATGAGGTCCTAGGTAATAAAAACCCTCAGGCCACTGTGACGGTGACCTTCCCTGCCTAGGAGGGGCTTGGTCCTGGGGCTGGAAGGTAAAGGCTACGAGGGTCAGCAGGGGGAACCTGGAGGTGTGGGGAGGCAGGCAGCACCCAGGAGCTACACACTGGACAAGGCCCTCGGTTTCACAGAACCAGACATTAACGCCCAGAGAGGGCAAGTGCCCTGGCTGGACACACACAGCTCGTTCGTGACAGGCTGGCTCTCCACAGCTCTGCTGCCCCTGAGCCTGAGCCTCCGGCGGCGACAGCTCCAGTGTTTTCTCAGCACTTGGGAACAGATGGCTGCAGCTCCCGCCCACGGAAGCCAAACATTTTCCCTGGTTACCCTGCTAATTTGCTCACAAGTCTCCTCTTGTAAATAGAGAGTACAAAGGCTCCTCGCAGCCCTCTTGACAGCAGACGGTGACAACGTGGGGACAGGTGTGGAGGAGTACAGGGGAGCCCAGGTAAGGCCCATGTGGGATCTGAAGGTACTGGCTCCGGTCCGGTCCGGGGCAGCCTGGGGTCAGACTCTGGCTCTGCCCCACCCCCACCCCGGCCAGCCCCAGGCTCCTAGTTCTCATCTGTGAAATGGGTCCCCGCTTGCCCAGGGGAACTGTCGCCCATCCTGCCTCATCTGCCTGGGTGGTGGTTAGGGCTGGGGTCACAGCTGCCCACCCTCTTGCTGGTCTTGTCTCAGCGTTCCTTCAACAGCACTCTCGGGCCCCCTCTCCCTGGCCTTGTCCAAGCCCTCCAGGCTTCTGAGCTGAGCTGTGTGACCTTGGGGAGCTGCCTTCACCTCTCTAGGCCTCACCCTACCTACAGGTAGGGCACCTTCAAGCCTCTGATGAGCACCCAGGGTCATCCCTCCGCCCAAGTCAGGGGGGCTTCTGGGAGGAGGTGCGGCACTGGGACCTCACAGACGCATGGGACCCTAGGGGAAGGGAGTATGTGTGTGGGCGGCAGGAACTTCAAGGGTGAGCCCTGTGTAAAAGCGGCATCTCGTGGGGGCCACAGGTGTCTGAGTGTGGCCTGGGGTTGGTGCAGAGTCACAGGCCAGGCTCAGTGTAGCTGTAGCCTTGGGGTCACCTGAGGTTCCCACCCCCAGGAGAGCGTCCCACCCGCCCACCCACAGCAGCCGGTAATGAAACGCTGCTTCCAGACAGCTTCTGGACCCGAGCCAGGCGGCTCCTGTCCTAGGCTGACAGCCAGCAGCCACAGCAGGCCTGGGAGTCCACCCGCTTTGAAGCCTGGGCCCCTGGGACTGGAGCCCGGGGAGGCTGCATGTGCCTTGGGGCCTCTGTCTCAGAGGCCTGGCCAGGTGTGACTGTCCGGTCTCCATCCAGGGGGTCAGAGGTGTAGGTGTCCAGGAAACCAGCATAAGGATGGGCTGAGGTCTGCTGGCCCTGCTGTGTGTCCTGGGCAGGTCCTGAGGTCTGCTGGCCCTGCTGTGTGTCCTGCCGCTCTCTGTGCCGTCTTGGCAGGAATGCCCTTAGCCCCAGCCCAGGCACAGCTGTGTGGTGTCATTCCTACTTGGCCCACTGGGCCCGCAGGCTGCACACCATCTGCCTTCAGTTTGCCTTTGCTACCCACACTGGTGGGCTCACTGTCTCACTGTTCCAGAGTCACTGTCTCTGGGAGTCTTGCTGCACGGTGTAGGGGTAAAGGAAGGGCCAGCAGCAGCTGACCCAGATGCAAGCAGAGCTGGCCTGACCTTGTGTGGCCAAGCGTCACCTTCCCCATCCCATGATCAGGCGTCCACCATCAGGCGTCACCCCCAGGGTCCCAGCCTCCCCTTTCCTCTCCGGCCCCCCTGTCTGTGATGGGATTCTGGGGAACCAACGCTGGGAGAATTCAGGAGGTGACCTCTGTGAAGGCCGCAGCCTGTGCAGGAGTGGGAGGCAGGAGAGAGGCCCCAGTCGTCCCAGCCCACGGGAGCCACAGCCATGGCTGCTCCCACTGCCCCTCCGGCCTCTCCACAGCCCCATGTGGCTCCCCACGGCAGGTGGGGCTGATGGGAAAGAGCCTAATGGGCTCTAAATTAATAAATTGGGAATAAATTAGGTTTGCACTGGCAAAAAGCTGCTGGCCAGGAGCCACAGCCTGGAACAGCCCTGCGGGAGCAGGGGTGGAGCCTCTGGGTTCTTTCCTCCTCCTCTAACTTCTTACTAGGAAAACCTTAAACATAAAGGAGGGCGGAAGGAACAGTGTGGTGAACATTCGTGTGCACACGCTGGCCGCCTTGGCTTTCTCCCCATCCGCCTGCCTTCTATTTAGCTGTTTGCTTGCACAGTACTCCGATGGAGCCCAGGGCCTCTGGCACGCTAGACAAGTGCTCCACCCCTGAGCGCCACCCCAGCCCTTACCCCTTTATTCTTTCTTTTATTTTGAGCTAGGGCCTTGCTAAGTTTTCTAAGCTGGCCTCAAATTTTCGATTCTCCTGCCTCAGCCTTCCAGAGTACAAAGGTCCATCTTTCCAAAAATGCATTTTAAAGGCAGGTGCAGAGACATAAGGACACAACAGCCCTAAATGTACATCCTTAGAGACCAGCATTTGGAGTTTTTGTTGTTGTTGTTAAGGCAAAATTTGTAATAGTGAATGCTATTGTGTATGCTGGGGTTAAGCCCAGGGCAGGCGCAGGGCTAAAGTGGCACCCTAGTCAGCGATGCATAGATCAGAAGTGAACTTCTGCTGAGTTTGGCAACTGAAGGTGCCCGGAACCATGACCAAGAGATGGAGCATCACCGTCCTAGACAGTGCACACCCCCCACCATCCCCAAGAGGGGCACCCCCTGATTCCACCTTCGCCCGCTCTGGGAGTCAGTGGAACGGGAACCGCTCTGTCCTTTGCATGTCTCTGTGTTCCTCTGAGAGCTGTGCCAGCTGCAGGAGTCCAAGGTCCCATCCTCCATACGCCAAGCAGAGATCCCACGCTGGGGCCACCAGCTCCTCAGCCATCTCCTCTTGATGACCCGGGCTCTTTCCAGAATTCATTTGTTGCATTGGTTTTATTTTTGCTTTGTTTCAGTTTGGTATTCTGTTTTGTTTTTGGTTTTTGTAATACTGGAATCCAGGACCCTGTTTATTTATTTAGAGACAGGATCTTGCTAAATTCCCTTGACTGGTTTGGATCCTCTTACCTCAACCTCCGAAATAGCTGAGATTAATGGTGTGCACCACCACACCCAGCCTATTTTTAGAAGTTTCGGCCCCTAATCAGCCAGCTCCAAGGCAGAATCTCTTGACAGAGAGGAGCCAAGGAGGAAGATGACCCAGGCCATGAGCTTGGAGACTCTCCTCTTCACAGACCCTGTCCCCCTAGGGCAAGTCAGCTTTGCCTCCCCACAATCCAGTTGCCATTCGACAGCCTGGTCAATGAGCACATGAGGCCTGGGGAGGCATCTAGATATAAGCCATAGCACTCTGCCTTAAGATGGAAAGGCCTGGGGAGGCATCTAGATACAAGCCATAGCACTCTGCCTTAAGATGGAAAGGCCTGGGGTAGCCAGGCGTGGTGGGTGATAGGAGGTAGGAAGTAGCAAAGCCGGCTGGGGAAATGAGCGGGATTTTTCCCAGGACAGATCCCAGGACAGCGCCAAATTCCCAGGACCCCCCTGGCTCCCACGAAATGCAGACTGTACATAAGTACGGAGAGGCCACATGGAGCCTGCTACGGTGACTCTTCACAATACCCACTTTGTCTTCTGGACCAGAGTGTATTTTTATTTTTGATTCTCTCTCTCTCTCTCTCTCTCTCTCTCTCTCTCTCTCTCTCTCTCTCTCTCTCTCTCTCATATTTGGCCTAAATTTGCTCTGCAGAGCCAGTTTTTCCCTTATTCCTTCTTCTTTTTTTCTTTTTTTTTTGGGGGGGGTGGTGGGGTACCAGAAATCAAACTCAGGACCTTGTGCTTGCCAGGCATACACAGTGCCACTGAGCTGCATCCTCAGCCCTTCCCATCACTCTTCATATAAATTGTTGGCACCGTTTTTGGCTTGTCCAATTCTTTGAGACAAGAAGGACCCAGAATAAATTTAATTGGAGAGGCATTTTTAAAAGAACTACCTGAACAATGGCACACACCTGTAATCCCAACACTCAGGAGGCTGAGGCAGGAGGTTTGCTGCAAGTGTGAGGCCAGCCTGAGGTACACAGTGAGTTCAAGGCCAGCCTTAACTACATAGTGAGACCTCCCCCACCAACAAAAAAGCAGGGAGCAGAACTGTCAACGTAGCTCAATCTGAATGGCCTGGATTCAATCCCCAGTACTATAAAAAAATTTTTTTGAGTTAGTATTTTAGACTCTCTCTGCTATACTACGGAGTTCCTAAAAATCTCCAGCCAGGCATGGTGGTGCATACCTGTAATTCCAGCACTACGGGAGGCTGAGGCAGGGGGATCACTGCAAGGTCAAACCCAGTCTGGGATACACAGAGAGTTCAAGGCCAGCCTGAACTACACAGCAAGACCCTGCTTCAAAAACGAACACACAAAAACAAAAAAGTGCCTGAGTTTCTAAAAGTTTCAAGGGTGAAGTTGAAGGCCTAGCTGAGCGAGGCCTAGGCGCTTGCCTAGCAGATGTGGGGCCCTGGCTTACATCCCCAGCACTGGGGGAAAAAAATTTTTTTTTTGAGATGGGGTTTTGCTATGCAGTTCAGGCTGGCCTAGAACTTACTTTGTAGCCTGGGCTTGCCTCAAACTCATGACAATCCTCCTGCCTCAGCCTCCCAGGGTTACAGGCATGAGCCACTGGGAACAAAATCTTAAAGGCCTTGTCCCAAGGCAGGGAGGCGACAGCTCAGAGCCGTGTGGCGTGGCTCTCTTAATGTCCGCAGGGCATTACAACCTGCTCTGAAGCCACAGCGGAAATTATACTGGGGGGCAAAGCAGGGATCAGCCTGTGGTGGGCAGGCAGGTGCAGGAGTGGAGGAAGCCAAGAGACCACAGAGAGGTCCCTCCTCTCAGGATAAGGTCACTCACTCATTCATTCATTCACTCGTTCATTTCTGAGGCTCCCAGGCCAGTTAGCACAGTGCTTGGTCCTCACCCAGTGGTACAGAAGCCATGTCCTCTTTGCCCCATCCCCAGGGCAGACCCACCACAGCCAGGACAGGACAGGACGGGCTGCTGGGCCCCTCTGCTCTTGTCACACTGTCACCTGCTCATTCTGTGCACCTTTACCGCCATATCTGTCATCCTACAGGCAGCCCAGGGGTTTTCTGTTTGTTTTTGTTTCCCAATACTAGGGAGTAAACCCAGGGCCTCACGCTGAGCTACATCCTCAGGCTTTCTTCTTTTTTCTTTTGAGACAGGGGCTTGCTAAATTGCTAAATTGCCCAGGCTAGACTGGAGCTCAGGATCCTCCTGCCTCAGCCTCCTAGAGTGCTGGGATTACAGGTGTACATCACCATGCTTGGCCGCAGATGGCTTTTCTCCAAGGGCACTTGCCAGCAAATGAAGCAAGACAGACACTGGTGACCAGAGTGGCTGTTGCCAGCAAGGAAGGCTACTCAGTGGGCCGGGTGTCATTCGTGGGGACAGCATGGACGGGGAAAGCCTGCTCCTGACCTCCCAACACTGAAGAACCTGCACCTGTCAGTACAGCCACAGGCTCAGCTTTGACTCCCAGCCAAGGACACACCTGGGCCTCAGTTTTTCCACCTGCACCTCCGCTCCCACCCAGACCCTGGGCACCCTTCATCTGCACCCTGGGCCACACCCTCTGTGCTCAACCATCGCCTTCCTGCCGACTCCCTTGCTGGTGGGGAGACGCCCAACACTTTTGGGCCCGCCGAAGTGATCTGTGTTGAAAGCACATAGTTGGAAAAACCGAGTTTGACTTTGTTTTCTCAAAACGGTCCTGCACAAGTGCTTTTTTGTTTTTGGTACCAGGGATCGAACTCACGATCTTGCGCTTACCAGGCAAGCACTTAAGCACAAGTGCTTTTTAATAAACACCCCTGCTGAAGGTTCCATGCAGCTGCTGACTGGTTCTAATTAAAATGCTTCCAGGGTGTTCTACCTGGCTGGCATTGGCAAGAACCTTCTCTCTCGCTGAGTTTTTCTAGCTGCTCATCACGTCTGTGGAGAAAGGCCACGGGGATCTCTGTTTTATACAGGTCACATGGATCTTCCAGCTCAGTTATCCTGTTACAAATAATAATAATTTAACTGATTGATTTTGGTTTTCTGAGATAGGGACTCACTGTGTAGGTGAGGCTGGCCTTGAACTCGCTATGTCGTCCTGGCTGGTATTACATTTCTCTTTCCTGGTCAGGGATTGTTCTATTTAAGTTTCCTTCTCTTCTGAGGGCAGCTTTTCTGCTCATTTATAGTTTCCCAGAAAATCACTTTACCCAGCTTCTCCAATTTTTTTTTCCGTTGCTCCGAAGAGTGGAAATTATCTTTTACATTTCTTCCCACTTCCTATTTCTGTGTCTCCTCACACTCACTCACAGCCAAATTTCCACATCATGCTAAAACCTGGCTCTCTGCACACTGGGCCCCAGGGGTGCTCTGCAGGCTTCCAGCTGATCCTGCCCTTGGCTCTGGGATTTTCATCCGCAGTAGCCCTGCCGCCAGCTTCCCACTGTGAGCCACAGGGCTTTGTGCCTGCCAGGGTGCCAGGCTGCTTGCCGCACTGGGTATTATGACGAACATCTTTGGATAGAAAGCCTTTTCTATATTTAGAGCTATTTCCTTGGACTGAGTTTTCTGGACCAAATGGTAAACACATTTTGGGGTCAATTTGCTTTCCAGAGGGGTTGTTCCAATTTGCATCAGCAACCTAGCAAGAAGGTGTCTGTTTCTGTCTCCAACGCTGATGAAGACTCTCGGGGGGCACCCTCCCTGCAGCCAGCCGGACACCCTCCAGCCAGTGTCTGTCACCAACCCCACCTTCCACACCTTCTCCTGCCTGTGCCCACCCCTGCCAGCCTCGCCTGAATGTGAGGAGTGCCTCCATGACTGCACTTGGCACTGCCCATCCCGCCATCCCGAACACTCTGGCCTCGCACCTCCGCCCTGGGCTCCTTCCGTCACTCTGCCTCCCAGCTGGGATGTCACCTTCCGATGTGCCATTCTGAGTGTGGCCTTCCTTCCCTGGCCACCTGGACAGCGGCCCACCCGTTCCCTAGAGCCCCTCCCTCACCCCCCCCCCCAGCATACTCTGGTCATCTGCCAGGCCCCTGATGTTCTCACAGCTATGGCACGTGGTTCACACCAGTGTCCCCTGTTAGAAGCACCATGGGGCAAGGACCCTGGAGTGGCTCCTGCATTTTTTTTTTTTTCGTTTTAAAAAATTGTATTGGTCCTCAGCTGGGCATGGTGGTGCATGCCTGCAATTCCAGCACTGGGGAGGCAAGAGGACCATTGCAAGTTCAAGACCAGCCTGGGCTTCAAAGTGAGCTCAAGACCAGCCTGAACTGCATAGCGAGACCCTGTCTCAAAAAGACTCCCCCCGCCTCAAAAAAAGAATGATTGGTACGTTTTAGATATACATAATAATCGCATTCATGTTAGGGAATTTGTACCTGTACGTGATATATACGTGATATATTGATTGGTTTTCTCCCATTCCCCTTCCTTTCTTCCGACCCTCTTCCCCTCCTGATTTATGAAAGCTTTGCTTCCAGTTTTTGCCTTCTATTCTTCTCCCCTTGTCCCTCCTCTCCTCCGTCCCCTTGTTCCCCGCCCACTTGAATATCATCTTCCGATTCCCAACATCCACTATACAGTTTGGTCCTGATTTACGCTTTCTGCCTTTAGAGCGGAGTCTCAGGGCGCAGCCGAGGACGTCCATTCACAGCCCAGACGTGTCAGGAGCCTGAGGCCAGCGCCCCCGGCCCAGACTGCAGGGCCGGGGACCCTGCATTCGGCTCCAGAACCCCGAGACCGTAAAGCAGCCTCTCCTCTCCGGGCCACCATCTTTAAAAGAGATGGGGGAGGCCTGTAGACCCCCAGCAGTGAGGGCAGTAGCTGGGTCCCCCCCGGAGGAGCAGAAGCCACTGGGCTCCAAGCAGAGCGAGCATGTGTGCAGGGGTGGGGGGACTGGCCAGTGCCCAGCTGGACCCGTGCCCATCCTCCGAGTCTAGGTCCTGATCTCGTGGACAAGGAGGCCCTGCCCTTCTGCTTTCCCTGGGTCTGGACTCCCCCCCCCCAGTGGACCCCTTCACCACGCCCACAGCAGGCTGACCCACAACTTCTCCTGGGTGTCCCAGGCCTTTCTCAGGGCAAATCACAGTCAACCCCATGAGGCTCCACTCAGTGCTGGTGTGGGACACAGCCACACCTCAGTCCCAAGTTAAAAAGTCCATTTTCCTGGGAGAAAACTTGAGGCTTGGTGATAGGAAGCGACCAAGCCAGAGCTGGATCTAAGGCTGGGAGGAAAAAGGGGCTGGGTAGACAAGCAAGGGCAGCACAGGGGACGGTCACAGCACCCCCCGACCTGGCTGGAATCCCTTTCTGCGTTTTTTCTACCGCTCAAGAACTCCTATTCACCCTGCAAAACCTTGTCTGGTCATACGTGAACGAAGAGAGAAGACAGTAGGACTGGCACCAAGTTTGAGGGGGTGAGCAGCACGGATGGCCGGTTGGTCAGTGGCAGGCCACCTTGGGATGACTGGGGCCCGCAACCTTATGCCAAGAGCGTCTGGCATTGCAGTCTGGGTCCCCCACCTCCCCTGCGTACTCACTGAGGGGGCGGGGCGGGGGGAGGCACTGGGCGGGCGATTGGCGGTGGAGGGGCGGGACGTGGGCGGGACATGGGCGTGGCTTGGGCGCAAGGGCGGGGCCGGGTTCCGGCTGCGCTCACAGCCACCGCTCGCCCCCGCTCGGCCTGCGCGCTGGGACCCCGGGCGGGACAGACCTGGGCACCGGCCCGACCCGCGGGGAGGGGGCTCTGGGCGCCGCGGACCCCGCCGGGCCGGCCGAGGTGAGTGTCACGCGGAGCGGGCGTGCGGGCCGCGCCGGGACCTGTCGGAGCCTTTGTCTGCGGCACGGCCCCCCTCGCCGCCCTCCGCGGGAGCACGGCCCCCCGCACTCCGTCCCGGGAAGAGGGTCTCCCCGCGCCCCGTCCCACCTTGCAGCTCCCGGTTCCCCAGCTGCGAGTGCGAGACCTGGACTGGGAAGGGACAGCGCCGGTGGCCCTGGCCGAGCCGGCTCTGGGCACCGCTGGTCCACCGGGCACACCCAGCTCCTCCCTCCCGCGAAGTTCCTGCGGCCACCTCCCCCCGGCCACCTCTCCCGGCCACCTCCTCCGAGTTCCTGGAAAACCTGATGGAAGAGGCGGGGCCTGGGCCCAGGGGTTACCTCGTGGGTGACCCTTGTGCCCGGGATGGTGGCCTGAGGTCCGACTTTGCTGCAAGCAGGTGGAGCCCCACCCCCGCCCCGCCAACCTGCGGGAACCTGCGGGGAGCCAGCCTGGGAGGGCGTGGGCCCCGACTGCCCCAGCATCCCGGCTGGCTGGCCCAGCTGGAGTCCTCGGGACTCCGGGAAGCAGGCGGCCGGAGGGTCTTGAAGCCCCACAATCCTCCCACTGCAAGGGGCGTAGGGCTGCCCAAAAGCTGGGCTGTGGAACGTGTCCTAAGCCTAGCCTGAGGCCACAGGGGACAGGGGCATCCAAGGGCATCCAGCTAAGAGGCCAGAAGTTCGAGGCCCAAGGTGGGCAAGCAGGCCAGCACCCCCAGAGAATCTTCCCCGCGTCCCTGCTGCTCTGCTGGTCCGGGTGGAGCCAGCCCACCCTGGCCTGGCGCCCAGATACCCAGCACCTCCACCACGTCCCAGCACAGCAATCCCAGCTGCAGTGGGAGGGGCCCACGGTGGGCAGCCAGGCCAGGCCCTGGTGTGAGCTGCCCAGTCCTGGACTTGGCCTCTCACTGCCTCAGTGGCCCTTTCTGCAGAATGAAAGCACAAGCATCCTTTGGCAGGGCTGATAGGGGTCAGGGGCTCTCACTGGCCCCTACGGTGCTCTCCAAGCGGTAGTTCGTGCCATTCTCGAACATCTGTAGTGTGTGGCAGGCCTTTCTTGCTAATGCTGGTCCGTGAATTATTCTCTTGCCTTCCTTTCCCTCTACTGAGTCCTTGCAATAGTGAAGTGGAGAAACTGAGTCCTGAGTGGTCATCCTAAGGCCAAAGAAATGACCTGTGTCATCTCAGCTGTTCTATGAGACAGTCGTATCTGAGGTCCCAGCAGCTCAGGCTGGGGAGCAGAGAGAAGCCCTTTGTCCCTTGGGTTTTTGAGCCTGGATGCGCCTATCCTTAAGCCTGAATTAGAAGAGACACAGGCGGAGGGTAGGTCTGAGGCCTCAGGCAGCTGGTGCGGGGTACGCAGGGCCAAGGGAGGAGAGTAGAAGGCTGCAGGCAGAGTGGCCGGCGCACAGTGTGTGTGGTAGCTGCCCGCCACGCTGAGGGAGCTGGCGCGATGCTGAGCACGTCCGCCCTCCCAGATGGCGTTGCCTCTCCGGGCAGAAGCCTCGCTTGCCGGCCAGGCGTGTCCGGGATGCTGCGTGTCCAGGGGCTGCACCTCAGGAGCCCTGCTGAGCACAAGCCCAGCCTTTCGGGGTTCAGATGTCTCTAGGATGAGCTCCCGTCCCCCTGAGCCGCCCAACAGGAGGAGCATTCAATTGTTATGGACTGTCATTCTGCTAGCTCTCCCCTTCCTGGGAGGCTGGGGAGGGGGCTGGGCCCCGAGCAAAGGGCTCCTGTCCCCACCCACTTCCACCTCCAGAGGTCATTCTGGCTGGCAGGTGAGAATAGGGGTGAGGTGAGTCCAAGGCCACCGACATGGAACTGCAGGCAGTCCTGTGTGCTGTGGCCCCTAGTTCCAGATGTGGCTGGAGGGGCGAGCAGGCGAGGGGGCCCTAGGGAGGCCACCTTGAGCACAGAAGGGAAACTCTCCTGCTTCCCAGCCCCCAGCCTCTTCTCCCCCAGCTGTGGGTGCAATCACCAGGTCAGCCCCCAACTGGTGGGGTTACTTTCCCCAGCCACCCAAGACCACAAACAGAGACGGCTGCCGCCTCTGAGCCCCAGCCTGTGTCCCTGGCTCAGGAAAACTCTGTGGAGAGCTACAGAAGGGCAGACACAGGGCTGGGAGGAGGGGGAGCTTGGCACCGGAGACTTGGGAGAGGGTAAACTGAGACAGGAGAGCTGGGAACATGAAGTCCAGGGGAGGGTATGAGGAGTGCTGGCCGGTCAGCCCGAGAGATGACAGAGTGGCTGCAGCATGTGGGCTCCCAGAGTGGCCCCTGCCACCTTCCTCAGCAATGCTCCCACGGGGGCTGTGGGGTCAGAGGCTGAGGGGCCCCAACTGTGATGTTTGTCCCTAGCCCCTCAGTGAGCACACATCCTTTTTTGAAGTCAGAAATGAATTGTATTCTTGGAAATGTCAGTTGATAATGTTTTGGGGAAAAGCTGAACATCCCCGGTGCACATGGGGCTGCCCACCCAGCGGGGTATCTCAGCACCCCAGATCCCTGGGCACCTTCCACTGCTGAAAGATCAGGGCCGGCAGATCCCAAGTAAAGCAGGAAACTCCTCGGGAGACACCAGGGGACCTGCAGAGCGTGGTGGCCCCAGAATGGAGGGCCCGAGTGGCTCACAGCTGTGGCACCTGGGTGGGGGTCCAGGCCCTGCAGCTTTCTGCCTGAGACCGGAGCGGGTGTTATTCACCCGTCACCCCATGTCTATTGGCTGAATAACATATCGGGACACGTCCCCAGCTCTGCGCTGGTTCACACGGTGTGGCCCAGGTTCACCCAGCCCTGGCATTGTGCTGCCGCCCCTTCCCCATGCCGGCTGCTGCCGTGTGCATGCAGGCCACCTTGGTTGCTCCAGCTGTGGCCTCTGAGCCCGTCTCCCCTATTCTGACCCCATCTCCATAGCAATGAGGGTGAGCTCCTTACAACCTCTGAGGTGACATCACCCCTCTGCTGAGTTTGTGTCCTTCATGGTAAATGCCAAAAGGGGGAGTGAAGCCTGGCACAGTGGTGCCCACTGGTAATCCCAGTACTTTGGGAGGCTGAGGCAGAAGGGTTAGAGTTCAAGCATCATTTGGGCAATTTATCAATCAATTCAGGGAGACCTTGCCTCAAAAAGACCAAAAAATAAAAAAGCAAAAATGGAAACAAAAAAAATTAAAAAGGGGGTGCGAATGGGAAGGTCCCTTCCAGGGAAGTCCCCGTTCGGTTCAACGCTTGCCCCGTCTCTTCCCCACAGTGCAGGCGGCCATGGGCTCCGTGGGAAGCCAGCGCCTCAAGGGGCCCAGTGTGGTGGGCACGCCCGACAGGACTGTGGGGACCAGCTGCAGCTTCGACAGCTTCAAGTTGGAGGCCACTGCAGCCATGGTGGATGCGACTCGGGACCAGGGCATCAGGGCCAGGGGTGTCCCCACCTTCGTGGACTCAGGTGAGTGTGGCACGGGCTGGGAGGCATCTGCCCTGGGCAGGTTTCAGCCACGATGCCCTGGGCAGCCCTTGGACGAGGGCACCTGGGGCTGCAGCACATGCACAGAGACACACACCCCGTGATCCCCTGCAGCAGCCATCTGTGCCCATGGACAGGCTCCGTGCCCACCATGAAGGTGAGGGGCACTCAATGAATCAGCCCTGACCCATGCTTCTGTCTGGAGGTGCCATGAGGCGCTGGGGTCATGTTCATGAGACAAAGCCAGCTGTGCCCAACTGCAAAGGAAACAGTCCAGGGCTGGAGGTGAAGTTCTAGGAGTGCATTGTCGTAGCTGGGCATAGTGGCTCAATCCTGTCATCCCCATACTCTGGGAGGCTGAGGCAGGAGGATCATAATTTTGAGCCCAGCCCAGGTGACTTAGCAACTTAGTGAGACCTTTCCTTAAAGCAAAAGATTAAAAAAGGGCTGGGATGTCGCTCAATATGAAGGCCCTGGATTCAATCTCCAATACTGTGTGACCTTAGGCAAGAATTTAAAACCTCTCTGAGCCTCAGTTTCCCCAAATTGAGGATCTGGGACCACCCGAGGAAAGGTGGGGCCTGTAGAGTGGAGGAGGGCAGGACTAATGTGGGGCAGGCATGGGGTCCCCCGGCCTCCTGTCCTTTGCTGCCAGGGACCTTGGGCTGCCCCGTGTGACCCTGGTTTGTTTGTTGGGTAAAGGAACAGTGTGGACCCTGGGCTCAGCGTGGGCTGCTGTGTGCTTGGCCCAGTGCAGCTCAGAGCGTGGCCTCGCCCTCCGGCTCCGTCTTTGCCCACAGCCAGCAGAGGCTCTGCTGGGCAAGGTGCTCCATGTGGAGAGCTGGACAATGAACAGCAGATGCCGCAGAGCAGGCCCTGCAGCTGCGGCCACACCAGTGTGTGACACTCATGGTGGCAGGGGTGGTTTAACTATGAGGCCGTGGTGACCGTGGATGTGGTGGCAGTGGCTGGACCAGTCAAGGTTCAGCTAGAGAAACAGAACCAGTAGGAGATGGAGAGATAAAGAGATGAGATAAAAATAAGCCAGCATGGGGCTGGGGATTTAGCTCAGTGGTTTAAGTGCTTGCCTGGCAAGCATGAGGTCCTGGGTTCAATCCCCAGTACCAAAAAATAAATAAGCCAGCATGATGGCGCACCCATGTCGTGCCAGCACTCAGGAGGCTGAAGCAGGAGGACTGCTGCAATTTCCATCCAGAGTGAGACCCTGTCTGAAAGAATGAAAGAATGAGGAACAAGGATTTAGCTCAGCAGCACAAGCTCCTGCCTGGCAAGTGCAAGGTGCTGAGTTCGATTCTTGGTACCATTAAAAAAGATAAAAGAAAAGAAAGAAATAGAGTTAGACATTCAGGTATGGTGGAGCATGCTTGTAATCCCGGCACTCAGGAGGCTGAGGCAGAAGGATCGTTGCAAGTTTGGGCCAGCCTGGGCTACAAAGTGAGCTCAAGGCCAGCCTGAACTGATAGTGAGACCCTGTCCCAAAAAGACAAAACAAAACAAAAACAAAAAAAAACCCAGACCATCAGAGTCCGCCCCTGCATACAGCTCTGTGCACCACACTTCCGCTCCAAAGAAGGGTGACTCTAGAACCCTAGTGCCTAGCACAGTACAACTCAGCCTGCACCCCTAGAACTGCGCCACCCCTTTCCCAGAGGACAGGACACCTTCCCAAGGTGTTCGTGCTTCTCCTTTAATGTCCTGAGGCCCTGCACTCAGCCCCAAAGTTAGCGACAAGCACAGCTGTGCCAGCGACGGGACAGGCCAGAGCGGATAACCCAAAACATTTGGTACAGTAGGCTTCGAAGTACACAGCCATGATCCCAGCACTGTGGGAGGCGGAGGCAGGGGGCTCACAAGTTCAAACCCCACTTGGACAACTTAATGAGACCTCACCTCAAAATAAAAAGGGGCTGGGATGTAACTCAGTGTGAAGACCCTGGGTTCAACCCCCAGGGCTATGAGAGAATTAAAAAAAAAAAAAGCAGCGCTTCCATTGCTGTGATGTGCACAGCTATGGTGGCCATGGCCCCTGGTGGGGGACAGCAGCCATGGTGATAGTTTATAGTTGTCATGGTAACGATGGCCATGGTGGTGTGGACAGTGGATCTGGTGATGGTGCTCCTGTTTCTGGGTGGCTTGGTGAAGGGCCTGTGGTGCTGGGGGGCCACAGCGACTGATGCCAAGGACGGCGCCCACCCTGCCTATGTCTCTTTTAGTGACGGAGGAGCCTGTGCCCGAGGACCGCTACCACGCCATCTACTTCGCCATGCTGCTGGCCGGCGTGGGCTTCCTGCTGCCCTACAACAGCTTCATCACGGACGTGGACTACCTGCACCACAAGTTCCCAGGTGCGGCTGCCCAGTGGGGTGTGGCCCGGCACCCGGGGCTGGGACCCCACCCAGCCGTCCTTCCCAATCCCCCCTCAGCTGTGCATCACCGAGTGTCCTCAGGGCAGCCCCTGCCCTCTCTGAACCCAGGCAGGAACCCACAGGGTGGGCAAATGGGCGGCTACCTCAGCACTGGTCCCAGTCCCCATCCCCACAGGGACCTCCATCGTCTTCGACATGAGCCTCACCTACATCCTGGTGGCACTGGCAGCCGTGCTCCTCAACAACGCCCTGGTGGAGAGGCTGAGTCTGCACAGTAGAATCACCACGGGTAAGCCCCACCGCTGCCCAGGCCTCACTGCGCTCTCCTGTAAAATGGGCACATTTCCCAGGACACTGTGGGCTTCTGCGCTGGAGAACAGGGCCAGGCCGGGCTCCTCTGCAGCTTTGGAAACTCTGAGCTCCAGCCTTGGGCTCCACACAAATTTTTCCTTTCTCACAGTGTCCTCTTCCTTCTTGTGGGTCTTCACGAAGACTTCCAGCCCCTAACAGTGCCTCCTCCAGGAAGCCATTCAGGATTGCCCCTTCTGGACTGGCCAGGTGTCCCAGCATCCGGGAGCAGGGTGTGGGGAGCAGAAAGGGAATGCTGAATTCCTCTTCTCATAGGCTACCTCCTGGCCCTGGGGCCTCTGCTCTTCATCAGCGTCTGTGATGTGTGGCTGCAGCTCTTTGCGCATGACCAGGCCTACGCCATCAACCTGGCCGCCGTCGGCACTGTGGCCTTTGGCTGCACAGGTAGGGGCCTGGCACAGCTCCACACACCCCACCCACATCACCACATCCCTGCTTCTCTTGGGCTACGGCTCCAACTTTTTTGATACTAGGGATTACACTAAGGTCCTTCACTCTGAGCTACATTTCCAGCTCTTATTTTTTATTTTGAGACAGGATCTTGCTAAATCACTCTTTAAATTTGTGATCCTCCTGCCTCAGCTTCCCAGAGTGCTGAGGTCACAGGTGTGTGCCATCAGTAACCTGGCCGACTCTCACATTGAAAAATATCTTTTTATATAAAATATGTCAAAATTACCAGGTGACACATACCTGTAATCGCAACACGCAGGAGGCAGAGGCAGAAGGATCCCTGCAAGTTCGAGGCCAGCCTAGGCCACGTAAGTGAGACCCTATCTCAAAAAACCAAAATAAATAAATAAAACATGTCAAAGCCGTAGAAAGACTGCCAGAATAATACAGTGGGCTCCACGTGCTCCTTCCCCTCTCTCCTGAATGCACATTCGTTTCCTCTAACTATGGACACATGCAAAACCATGCATAGCTCGCCGTCAGCACCTCTGCTCACTGGAGACTCACACTCAGGAAGTGTTCCTACCTGGTTCTCCTGTGAGCCACACTCCAGCTGCCAAAATTCAAAATTTTCCCACTGATAGGATGGTAGCACTGTTTTGGGGGCGTAGAGAGAGGGTGGAGGGGTTTAAAACAAGGTCTCCCTGTATAGTGCAGGCTGCCCCTGAACTCACTATGTAGCCCAGGCTGGCCTCAAACTCGAGGCAGTCCTCCTGCCTCAGCCTCCCGAGTGCTGGGATTACAAGTGCGCACCGCCACACACACAGGTTGCCTTTAACCATGACTTCCAGGAAGAAATAGATTGGACACGATGATCTCCTAAATGCGTGTGTGCATATATGTGTACAAGTCAAGGCCCCACGAAATCATGCTTTCCACCTGGGCACGCTGCTCACATTTTTTATATTTTAAATACCGATGCTGAAGCAGGCATGGTGCCACACATTTATAATCCCAGCTACTAGGAAGGCTGAGGCAGGAGGATTGGTAGCTGGAGGCCAACCTGAGCAATTTATTTATTTAGGTACTGGGCATTGAACTCATGACCTCACGCTTGCTAGGCAGGCACTGTGTCACTGAGCTATATCCCCGACCCTAGCCTGGGCAATTTAGCAAAACTCTGTTGCAATTCTTTTTTTCCTGAAGCAAGTTTCCTTCTCACTCTGGACACCCACTCCACGCAGGGGCAGTGGCCATGTTCCAGTCCCTAGGTTTTGCCTGCCTAATCTGACAGTGATGCCTGCGTTTCTGCTCCCGTCCTGCGGGCAGGGCTGGCGATGACCCTGACCCACCCCGAGGGCAGGACCATGGGCCTCCTTGGTGCCCTATTCGGGGGCAGCACCATCTCGACTGTGTGCTGTGAGGTGGTGGCATCAGACCCCTCTGCCCTGGACACTGACATCTTTTCACACCCTCGCTGGCCAGCAGGGAGCGCTAGCCGTGCACACAGTGTGCCCCCGGCCAGTGACAATCGGTGTCTCAGGTTCCCTGTCTCTCTCTTAAGTGCAGCAATCCAGCTTCTACGGGTACACAGGGATGCTGCCCAAGAGGTACACGCAGGGGGTGATGACCGGGGAGAGTGAGTATTTCATGCCCTGTGGGGGCGCTGGGGGGAGGTGTCTGGGGCTTCTTCCTGGGGACCCGCAGCTGGGGACTGGGCAGGGGCTCAGCAGCTGTGTGTGTGGACGGCCCTCAAAGCTGCGTTCCAGATGCCTTTGTGCATCTGCGCGTGCATGGCAGGACGCTGAGCCTGAAGTCCCTCAACATCAGGTGCCACCCCCAGGCACCAGGCTGCCCTTAGAGCTCTGCCCCCCCCCAAGCACTCCTACCAGAGGTCCCAGTGTCTAAGTTGCCGCACTGCCACTCAGTAAGGGGTGACACTGCCCTCGAATTACCCAGCACCCAGTCTTCCTCCTGTCGCCTGGACCCGCCCGCCAGACAGACTCTTGACCTATCCCCTTCAGCTCCTGACCTCCACTTCCGGGTGCCGGCTGCTGACCCCCGACCCCAGGCCAGTCCACACACGGGCCCCGTGCTCTGTGCCCCCTTGTCCTGGGCTGGCCTAGGCAGGGCCTACCTGGCTGTTTCTCCCCTTGGTGGCATTTGCAGCCCTCAGTGATGCTGTGCTCGACGCTGTGCTCTGGGGCCTGGTTCCAGCAGGACAGCCCGGCACACAGGTCCCTACAGCCGGTGGAGTTTGTGGCGGGGTGGGCCAGGTTGGGCTGCGGGCAGAGTGGTGGCGGTTTGTGTAACCAAGAAAGACTTACTTAGGGTCCTGGCCACCCGAGAGATGGCACCACGCTGAGACCCGCCCCTCTGCTTGCTGCCCGTGGGCCTTGGTTGAACTTGGATAAAGCCCCCCACCCTGGCTGTGGCTGCCAGGACCCCACCACTGCCTGCCTCTCGCCCCTGCCCCTGCTGTGCTGGGCTCCTCACCTTTGCGCCAGGCAGTGCAGGGCTGTACCAGCCCCAGCCAGGGACTCGGGTCTCAGGTCTGTACTTGGCTCCCCTGCCACGTAGACCCTGGCTTCAAGATCTCTCCCAGGACGGGATCACCACACACACACACACACACACACACACACTGTGCACACCTGTGCTCCCTCAAGGACCCTGCTGTTCCTGTGTCCTGTGTCCTGTCTGGGACCTCGCACAGCAAGGGGCCCTGTGTCGTCACCAGTGGGTCCTGAGGCTGAGACAGATGATGGGGGTGGCAGGTGTGAGTATGCACAACTCCTGGGGCAGCGGTGTGGTGTGTGGGGCCCAGGATGGTGGCCTGGGGAGGCTGGTTCCTCTCGGAGTTAGGGGGACAGTGAGACTGGCTCAGAGGCAGGACTGGGGCGCGGGGGCTGGGGGCGGGCGATGAACCAGATGGATCAGGGCTGAGAGGGTGCTGGCCCAGGTTGGGCCCGGCGGGGTTGTGAGAAGTTGGGGTGATGCACAGGAGGGACTGGGCGGAGCTTGGTGAGTCGGGGGCGTGGTCAAGGACGTGGTGTCCCAGCCCCTCCCCATTCTGTCCCCAGGCACCGCGGGGGTGATGATCTCCCTAAGCCGCATCCTCACCAAGCTGCTACTCCCGGATGAGCGCGCCAGCACGCTTATTTTCTTCCTGGTCTCCGTGGGCCTGGAGCTGCTGTGCTTCTTGCTGCACTTGCTGGTGCGGCGCAGCCGCTTTGTGCTCTATTACACCACGCGGCCGCGCGACAGCCGCCGGGGCTGTAGGGCCGGCTACCGCGTGCACCACGACGTCGCTGCGGGGGACATCCACTTCGTAAGTGCCTGTGCCAGGCCCAGGGTGGCCTGGCCTCTGTCCTTGTCACCAGATGCAGAGGGGACCAGCCCTGACTTGGTTCGGTTTCTCTATTGCTCCATTGTCACGGAAGCTCGAGGCTCTTCAGCTGCCTTGTCCCACCACGCGGGGTGTGCATGGTCCCCGTCCGCAGTGGACCCACATACTGCTGACCAAGGCTCCTGTGCTCGGGGACAGCAAGGCGGGGCTCCTTGTGCCAGCCCAGCCTCGAAGCTCAGCCCACCCACTGCCGTTCTGAACAGACCTGGGGGTGGGGGTCACAGAGGCTCCCCCTTCCCTGGGTTCTGCTGGCTCCAGGGAGAGGGACCCCGGACGAAGGGCAGTCCCCCCCGCCAGCCTCCCACACAGAGGTCACCAGAGCCAGCCAGGACCTGGGAACCCAGTTCTGAGGCCCCCAGCTCTGCTGAGGGCCGAGCCTAGCTGGGGAGCCGGGTGCCCTCTGGTGGCCGCAGGGCCGCAGAGCCCCTGAGGTACCTGGGGCAGCAGGGGCGGCCTTTGGACCCCTCGGGGCCCTCCTCAATAGATTGCCACGATGGTGGGGCAGGAACTGATTCAGGGTGTCCCCCACGGATCCTAGAGACCCAGAGATGGCCTGCGATGGAAGAGGACAAGTCTGAGGGGCTGCACGGGGTGGGGTGGGGGGGGGTGGGGGCCAAGCCGGGGCATGCAAAGAACACTGCAAGGTTTGGCGCACAGTGCAATTGCATACTTAGGGTGCGGGTGTGTGCGGGGGAGCGGGAGCGGGGGGCGGGGAGGGTGAGGCCTCCAGGAGCCTTGGGAAAGGTGAGCACTTAGGGTGAGGTTTACACATCTGTAATCCCAGCTACTAGTGAGGCTGATGCAGGAGGATCGCACCCTGGGCAATTTAGCAAGACCCTGTCTCGAATATAAATGAAGAGCAGGGGATTTCGCTCAGTGCCCCTTGGGTTCAATCCCCACTACTGGGGAGAAAAAAAAAAGAAATGGAAGACCGAGGTAAGTGAGGGAGAGATCTCTAAACAGTAGGCGCTAACTAGACAGCAGCCTGAGGCGGCGCTCCTCCCCTTGGGTCAGGTGTTTGCCCGGTCCGTCCCCTCCACCGAGCCCCGTCGTCCTTCCAGGAGCACCAGGCGCCGGCCCTAGCCAGCAGTGGGTCCCCCAAGGACAGTCCGGCCCACGAGGCGACCTGTGGCTATGTGCGCTTCGACGTCCCGCAGGCGCGGGCGGAGCGGAGCTGGCCCAGCTTCCGAGGTGAGGGCGGCGGCCGTGCGTGCATGCGTGCCAGGCAGGTGGCCCCAGGCCCCCGCCAGCGCCGCCCGCTGACCCTCCCGTGTCCCCAGCCCTCCTGCTGCACCGCTACGTGGTGGCGCGGGTCATCTGGGCCGACATGCTGTCCATCGCCGTGACCTACTTCATCACGCTGTGCCTGTTCCCCGGCCTGGAGTCCGAAATCCGCCACTGCGTGCTGGGCGAGTGGCTGCCCATCCTGGTCATGGCGGTGTTCAACCTCTCAGACTTCGTGGGCAAGGTGGGTGTGCAGACCCCGGGGTCCTGGCTGCTGGGGACGGGACCCAGGAGTGGCGGCTCGGAACAGCCGCTACCGAGGTCGCCGACCCCTGCAGCGCCCCCTGGAGGGCGCCCCAGCCTGGTCCCATAGGGCTGCTCGCATCCGGAGGCAGTGGGGTTCCCACCCTTGGAGATTGAGCTTGCACCCCTGAAGTCCCTGGAGACGGCAGGGACTCGGACGAGCAGCGAGGGCTGGTCAGAGACTCGCCTCCTGCAGGTCTGGGATGAGGAGGATCATGAGCTCAGAGAGGGGACACGGTTTCCCTGGGTCACACAGCACACAGGCCCAAGAAATGAGACAGTGGGTCTCCAAGGAGCACAGCTGTGTTTGTGTGTCCCAACCCCAATCCTGCTACTGCCCAGCTGTTTGATGAGGGGACTCGAGTGCTGTGACCCCATTTCTCAAAGAAAGTCCTGGTTCCACCTCTTGAGAGCACCATGGGGCGAAAGAAGGGGACAGGAGGTGTCTGGCTGTGTGCTGGTGCCCAGCTCAGACTGCATGGATTTGGAAGGTATTGGGGACAACTGGAGAGAGTGGGGCCACGGGCGGAGCTGGGCCCGGGGACAGGGCAGACATGGGGGCCGCCAGGGACCCACACGCTCACTCCTTGCAGATCCTGGCCGCCCTGCCGGTGGACTGGCGGGGCACCCACCTGCTGGCCTGCTCCTGCCTGCGTGTGGTCTTCATCCCCCTCTTCATCCTGTGTGTCTACCCCAGCGGGGCACCCGCGCTCCGCCACCCGGCCTGGCCCTGCGTCTTCTCCCTGCTCATGGGCATCAGCAACGGTTACTTTGGCAGCGTGCCCATGATCCTGGCGGCCGGCAAAGTGAGCCCCCGGCAGCGCGAGCTGGCAGGTAAGGCCGCTGCCCCCAGGACGGCAGGGCAACCGAGGCCAGGAGGAGCCACAGCCGGGCAGCCTCGGGTGCATTTAGGGGGACATCTGTCCACTCTTTCATTCATTCTGCACCTCATTGAGGAGATGCTCATTTGTGCTGGGCACTGCTCGAGGTGCTGGGGACACACTCTCCCCACACTGGTGAGATCACAGTCTCGAGATGAGATAGCCAATAAATACCGATGACCACTAGACGTGATGTCACATCATGGGTAAGTAATGTGGGGAAACGAGAATTGGAAAAATGGGAGCAGGTGCACACTTGTAGTCCCAGCTCTCTGGAGGCTGAGGCAGGAGGATCATACTGAGTTCAAGCCCAGCCTAGGCTACATAGTGAGTTCAAAAACAAAACAAAAAATGAAAATAAAGGCAGCAAAATGCAGCAGGAGGGTGGGGGTTCACGATGTAAACCGCAATCTGGGAAAGCCTTACCGAGAAGGTGTTTTTTGAGCAGGCTGGGAGGAAGTAGTGGGGAGCCAGCCATATGAAGATGCAAAGGAAGCGGGGCCCAGTGGAGGCAGTGGTACATGCAAAGGTCCTGAGGCAGAAGCAAGTGTGTGTGTCACAACCAGGAATAGGCATGGAGGAGGGTGGGTCTGTAACTGTGAGGAACTGCTGCAGCCATCTAGGCCCAAGACAACAGAGGCAACATCCAGTGTGGGTGCTGCCATGGAGCTGGGAGAAGGTGCTGGATTTCAGATCTGTTTTGAATGTAGAGCCCATGGGGCCAGGTGATAATGGGAGATGGGGTGTAAGAGAGTTAGGGGATGCTCCCATGCATACCTTGTACTGCTCAGTGCGGGAGCTGGTGGCTCTCACGACTGTGATCCCAAAACTCTGGGAGGCTGGGGCAGGAGGATCCCATCTCAGCCTGGGACTCTTACCAACACCCCACCTCAAAATAAAAATAAAAGGCACGGGAGTTGGAGTTCAGTGTAAGGGTCCTGAGTCTGATCCCCAGTGACACCGCCCCCTCCAGAAAAAGAAAGAGGAGGAGAAGGGCGGGGAGGAGGCTGGCACGGCAGTTGACTGAGACAGGGAGGGGTCGTGTTGGATTTGGGACAGACACATTGGAGATGCCCGTTGGACTCCCAGATTGTCCCCGACAAGGAAGACACTGGTGACAGAGGCTAGAGATAGAAACAGCGGGGGGCAGAGAAGCAGGGGAGGCCCGGGCCCCCAGCAGAGAAGGCGGGGCCGGCCAGGGGAGGTTTCGACCTGGAGGGGACAGCAGGTGCTACTGGTGGTACACGCGGCATCTCAGGCTCCCGGGGCCAGCACTGCCGCCCCACTGCACACCGGACACAGCACAGCCGTGGGTTCAGCCGGCACGGCATGGCCTCACACGCACAGCTGCCCACCTGCCTGCTCAGGCCCCTGTCACCCACAGGGAACACCATGACCGTGTCCTACATGTCGGGGCTGACGCTGGGCTCTGCCGTGGCTTACTGCACCTACAGCCTCACCCGGGACGCCCACAGCAGCTGCTTCCGAGCCGCCACCGCCAACCGCTCCCTCATCACGGGGCCCTGACTGCGGCCCACCGCCCCGCTCGGGGAGGCTGCTCCGCAGCAGGGACCGGCCGAGGCCACCTGCCACCTGCCTGCAGTGCCTCAGGGCCCGAGCGAGCCCCCTCCTGTGCCAACGGCCCCACCTCGCTGGATGCAGCCACCTGGCCAGCCCGGGCCACATCTCTGTGGCCCAGAGTCTGCCTGGCATTGTGTCCCACACATCTTCTGCCACATCTGTGTTAGTGGCCCGGGCTTGAGCCAGTCCAGCACTCAGTGTGTCCCCTGCCCAGGATGACAGACCCAGAGCTCAGCGTCCCCCTCCTGGTGACCCCACTGCAGGGTCTGCTTGGAGATTCCTTGGTCACCACCACTGTCCACGACCCCTGTTGGGGGAAAGTCCTCCTCCTGACCCTTGGAGGAATGGAGCAGCCCCCAACCTGTCCCCCCTCAGGCTTTTCCCCTGCCACTTGTCCTCAAGCACTGAACACATGCATCTGCTGTGGAAGGAGGATGGCCCTGGCCTCAGTGTCCCCAGCTCGGGGAACAGCCCCCCACCCCAGACCTGGGGCTCTGTCTGCCGGACCCTCACTACCTCCCTAGCTCCCCTCAGGTGGCCCTGGCAGAGAGGGGGCTGAGTTTGGGGGACATGAGGCAGTTCCTCCGAGATTGCCTCAACCCTGGCTTGGCTTCTTCATGGTGGGCTTTTAGCAAGGGACACGTGTGTCCGAGGGTCCATGGCAAGTTGGGAGGGCTGGCGTCACTGCAGGCAAGGCTGACTCCGGAACATCCTGCCAAAGACAGCCTTCCCAGGGGACCATGCCGGACGCCTACATCCCCGGCCCTCACTGCAACCATGCTGTCTCCTCGCCTGCCGTGTCCCATCCATCTGTGTCCTCTGACTGTACCGCACTGGCCATTAAAAGATGGCAGCTGAGACTGCCTCCTGCGCCTCCCAGGAAGTGCTTGTTGGGGTGTGAGGCTGGGACCATTGAGGCTGTTGGGCTGTAGTGGTGCCAGGACTCAGTGGGGCGGGGTGCCGGATCCCTGAGATTTGTCGCAGGTGACCTTTCAGCCCTCCAGAAGAGCTGAGAGAATGGCCACACCCAGCCCACGGTGGAAAACGGAAGCTGTTGCAAAGGCCTGTCCAGGGCACTGAGCCTTCTGACTCAGGTTCTGCTGTTGATTTGTGCAACTCAGGTTCCTGCAGTTCTATGCCTCGGTTTTCCAAGGAGTGCGGCTGGGATACAGGTTCCTTGGAGGAGGGCCAGAGAGCCAAATAAGGTCCAGACCTGTAGTCTCAGGGATCCAGGGACGGGTTATCACCCTACGGGACACAGGCGGGGACAAGCCACGAGCTAATGTCAGAGACTGCCGCCAGGTGGCGCTAGGATGCCGCTCGGATGTCTTCCTGGCTAGTGACTTCCTTCAGCTCAGATGCCTTCCTGGCTAGTGACTTCCTTCAGCTCGGATGTCTACCTGGCTAGTGACTCAGTTTCTCTGCCACACAGCCCTACCATGCGCTGCTTTCCCCACTTGAAAGCTTGCAATCATGCTGCCTCTTTTGCAACTCTGAAATACAGTAGCGAAACCCAGAATGACATCACCAGCCATCCAAACTCAGCAGGTCACGGGCAGCCAAGGCCCAATGCTGCCCTCTCCAGGCCCCAGAGGTATGGGCTTAGGGCCTCAGCATCTCCCCCAGAAGTGGGCAAGGCTGGGAACACCTTTGCTCTAATTTTACAGGAAAAACTGATGTGAGCCTTCCAAGGACCCCTGGCCAAGGGAACATGGCCTATTTCCTCCCTGCCCAGTGGAAGCCACTAGCTACGCCTGGCTACAGAGAAACCAGACACATGGCAGTGCTACCAAACTTCTATTATCTTAATTTCCCCCAGTACTGAGAACACCTTTTAAAACTTTTTTTTTTGAGATTAAGATCTAGTTAAAATGCCCAGGCTGGCCTTGCATTTGTGGTCCTCCTGCCTCAGCCTCCTGAGTATCCAGGGTTACAGGCATGCATCACAGCTGGCATAAATTAACTCAAATTTAGAAAGCCATGTGTAGCCGGAGCCCCACCTTGGAGTGCCTGGAATGGCAGCCCCTCAACCCCAGCCCCACAAAACAAGATGCTCCAATGGTCCCCAGACCGCAGCCCCTGAAATAAATCACTCCAAGCAACGGTGGTTTTTTTCCAATTAAATTTTTTCTTTTCTTTTTCTTTTCTTTTTTTTTATGAAAAAAGATCACACAGAATTTGCCAACGAACAAAATTTCAAAAAAAACTTAAAAAAAAAAAGAAAAACAATAATTCCCCCGAAATAACAAAACCAAAGTCTGGCTTTCCCTTCCCTAGATTGTCTGCCGGAGGCCTCCGGTGGGTTCCGGTTCGGGTTCCGGAAGGCGGGGGCTGGCTAAGTGCTTTCTGACCCAGCGAGTGGAGGGGGCGCTGGGCTGGCGGCTCCCCTGCCTCTCCCTCCCTCCTCCTCTGTCTGGGGACGAGCACAGTGTGTGTGGGGGGGGTGAGTGAGGGTGGGGTGCTGGGGCCGGGGCAGTGAAGCCGGGTGCTGGACACTCACAATCTAACAGGAAATAAAAAATAATATTCCGCACGTCAGAATGTGTTTGTTTTTTTCTTATAATTTCATAGCTATTTTTCACAGTTTTAAAAAGTTTATATTTATATATATTTATATATATTTATCTTTATATATATAGTTAAAAAGTTGACTCCATTTAAAGGCTTATGATACAGGGGCGGGGGAGTCGCTCTCGGTACAATAAAACTGTACAGGTTAAGGACCCGGCGCCCTCCGGGTGGGCGGGCGCGGCTGGGGGGGGGTCAGCACCATGGGGGGGTCTGTAGTGTAGGGGGGCTGGGCTCCCCTCCCCTGCCCCGCCCCTGCGTCCAGGCGGAGGCTGGGCACTGGCACGCTGGGCGCAGCGGGTGTCCTGTCCATTGGGGTCTCGGACCAGACCAGGAACCGCAGCGCAACGAAAGGGGCGGCCCGGCTCCCCGAAAGCCCTGCCCGCCCTCCAGAGGCCGGGTGGGCGTGGCCTGCACTGGCACCACCGTACCCAGGGCGCCCAGGAGCCCGGCCGGAGGGGGCGGGCCGTGTGCACACGTGCATGCATACGGGCACACGCGCGCCTCCCTCCCCCGCCCGGGCCGCAAGGGCGCGCTGACATGCACACGCACGGGGTCGGCCGGGCAGTGACGCAGGCACGGGGCTCAGCACAGCACGGGCACGCCATCCGTGGAGAAGATCATGCCCGTGGTGGGCTCGTAGGTGCCCGCTAGGTAGTACAGGCCTTCGCTATCCTGGTACTTCTTGGTCTTCAGCATCTGCTCGTACTGCTCCAGGCCCACCACCAGGCACTTGTGCGACACCGTCTGCACGTCGTTCTCGTCCACGTGCGAGGACTGGTACAGGGCGCGCTGTGGGGCGGGGCGCGTCAGGAAGCAGAGACAGACGGAGAACAGAGACCCAGAGACCCAGAGCCCGGGACGCGAGACGGGAGGACGACACAGGTTGGGCCGCTGCCCCTACCTCCATGAAGTCCTTCCTCTGGCTGGAGGCCCGCAGGGCCGCAGGGAGGCCGCGGCCAGACTTCTGGTCCCAGGGCTGGTGGGGACACACGGGGCTGGCGTGAGCCCGGCCCTGCCCCCGCGCCCTACGTGGAGACCCTGGCCCGGCCCCTCCGCCCTGGTGTCCCAGCCTGGCCAAGCTCACCTGGCCCTCGTGGAGCTGCCGGCCCGGGCTGGTCTCCTCGGGGTGGTAGAACCACTTGACTCGGACCACCATGTTGTTGCCCCACGACTCCCACATGCTTTGGATGCGGCCGATGTAGGGCAGGTTGGGGCGGCCGGCGGACAGGAACACAGCGCAGTCCCCGATGCGGATCATCTCCTTGCCGCGCACAATGGCCTTGTAGAAGAGCTTGCGGGCCTTGCCCTTCATGCCGCGCCGCTGCGGGTGCGGGTGCGGGTGCCAGTCAGGGGCTGCGCACCAGGCAAGGCCCTCCGTGCCACCCGCAGGAGGGACTTGATGTATGGGGGCTTCTGAAGCTAAAAGGGCCTTCGACTCCCGCCCTGGTGCATTGGCCCCGATCTCAAGGCCCACACACCTGTGACACAGTCCCTGCAGGCCAGCTGGGGTCCCTGCCAAACCCACTTTCTAGGCAGGGAAGGTGGGGTCTGGGGAGCGGGCCCTAAGCCCCTCCCTTGCACCCCCTCTTCATCTGCCCAATCTACAACCACTGGCACAGCGCGGCCTGGGGGTGGGGGTATTGCTTGCTCATGGCTTAGAAAAGGATCCCCCCCCAAATACAGTGAAAAGGACCCCTGCCCTAAGAACACAGTCTAAGACGAGCTGCTGACACATGGTAACCTGGTGGGGGCTTAGAAAACATCAGGAGCAGGTGGCTGGGAGCCACACCCCACCTCAAGTGTGGCCTAAGGGCTGTCCTAGCCAGGACAACCTCACCTGCCCCCTGGCACAGCTGCCACCTGACCCAGCGCTAGCCCAGCTTCTTCATGTGCTGGAGGTTCACTTATTCATTCAACAAACACTTCCTGCCCAGCTTGGGGCTGCTCCCAGAAGCACGTGGCTCCAGTAACACCATCCCTTGGGGAGAAACTCCCCTAGAAGGAGAGCAAGCAGGCTCTGCCCACCACCCAGCTGCACATCCTCAGTGAGAACTGAAATCTAAAGCCAGCGTTCCAAGGGGGAACCTCCTGCAAGAGCACGGCGCCCCGTGTACAGACCCCACCTCGCTAGCCTCACTGCCCATTTGCGCTGCAGGCACGCAGACACGGTGCTGCCAGGGGCTCAAATTCCCTTCAGCTCAGGCACAGAGGACTCTGAGGTGGCTGCGTGACTGCCACAGCGGTGCTTCTTGCTGCACAGCACCTGCTCCCATTGGTAATGCCCCTGGTGGGCAGGAGGCTTGCTCTGGGCAGTCAGAACATCCCAGCTTCCTGCTGCCCACTGTGACTGGCTCTGGAGGACCACGGGACCCGGCCAACACCCAGCCAACTTTAAAGCTGTGGGAGACTCCTGCTTCCTGCTGTCGTTCCTGAGCTGGGAGCACATGTCCCAGAAACCACTGTCCCTTCCTGCTGCTCGGGAAGCGGGGCTGCCCAAGGAGATCACCACAAAGGAAGAACAGAAAGCTGAGGCCTGGGCCATGGACCCAGGAGGGATCTGAAGACCGTCTTCTGGCCCCTGGATTCACCCGTACCTGAAGCTGGATACCCAGAGCCTTTCTGCTAGAGTCCGGTAAGTCTGACCTTGTGGGTTTAAGTCAATCTTGGGTCTTTCTTCGCAGCAGTAAGGCTGCTCTGTGAGGGGGATGGGATCCAGGACACAGCCATACACCCGTTCTCCAGCCTGAGCTATCCCGGCCGCTTACCTGGGTGGGCTTGCCGAACCACTTCCAGAGCTGCCGGGCGGGCAGGAAGGCTGCGATCTTGGGCCGGTTCTCCACGGAGGGCAGGCGCTGCCGCTTGGCCAGCTCCTTGGTGGTGGGCAGGTGCACACCCTCGCGCTTCTTGGGGCGGCTCTTGGCCCCAGCCTGCATTTTGGGCTGCAAAGGCTTTGCAGGCTGGGGTGGGGGTGCCGGTGGCTGGGCAGCAGGTGCCTTCTTGCCCGAGGAGCGGGCCTTGCTGGCCGGCTTGGGAGCCTTGGGCAGGGCTGGCTGGGTGGAGGGGCCAGGCGTGGGTGTGGGGTTTGCCTCGTCATCCGAGCTGCAGGAGGAGTCCTCATCCGTGGTGGAGGAGGAAGAAGAGGAGGAGGAAGAGGAGGAAGAGGAAGAGGAGGAGGAGGAGGAGGAGGAAGAGGAGGAAGACGAAGAGGAGGAGGAAGAGGATGAAGAGGAAGAAGAGGAGGAAGAGGAGGACGACGAGGAAGAGGAGGAGGAGGAAGAGGAGGCTGGGGAGGATGCCCTGGAGCTGGCAGCGCTGCAGGTGCGACCCCCAGCGCCGCGGTCATCCCCGCCGGTCTTGTCGCCGTCCTCCTCGCCTTCTGTTTCTGAGCTGCTACTGCTACTGCTGCTGCTGCTGCTGCTGCTGCTACTGCTGCTGCTACTGCTGCTGCTGCTCTCTGACTCCTCCGCCCCATCCTGCTCCGCCTGGGCCTTGTCTGGGCTCTTGGGGTCCCCAGGGTCCTCCATTGGGAGCCCCACCCCAGGCTCCTGGACGAGGTCCCCCTCCAAGGCCTTGGGCCAGGCTGTTTTGGCCTCACCGCTGCCCGCTGCCGAGGGGTGGCCACCCAGGCCCGGCAGGCTCTTGGGCTCCTGCCAGCCCCCAGCCCCCACATCTTCCCGGAGGAGCAGGGCCTCTTTGGCCTTCTTGCTTTTAGGGGATGTGACCCCCTCATGGTCCAGCTTGACGAGCAGCTCGGCTTCCTCCCCGGGCCTCCGGGGACCCTTGGCCCCAGACTCCTCAGTGGCCCGAGCCTTCTTGGGCTTGGGGCGGGTGGCGGGAATGGTGATGGGCATGGTGACGAGGGGTGCCGGAGGCAGGGCCGAGGCAGGGGCTGGCGGCTCCCCAAAGGGCTCAGGAGCTGGGCAGCTGGCAAAAGTGGACGGTGCAGGTCCAGGTTGTGGGGGAGCCAGGCGGGCCTTGGGGGCTTTTGCCCGCTTGTCCACAGGTTCTGGGGGGCTCTTCTTGGAACTTGGGGTGCTGATTGGCTCCAGGGCCAAGGGGGTAACAGGGACCTCATCAGTGGAGGTCACCTCCTCCAGGACTGTGGCTCTGTCTAGAAAACAGAAAACAACAAATGAAATGGAGGCCAGGGTGGGGCTCCAGGCAGCTGGGCCCGAGCAAGAGTAGCCACCTGCAGTCTGGGGCACCTGCGTGTGACCCAGCTTACAGCCCGATGCGCCTCTCTGGACGGGAGAGACTGAGCTAAAGCTCAGCTCTGCTTGTGACAACTCTTTCCCGCCCTTGGACTGTTTTGAGTCTGCAGTGGGGCAGAAATGCCCTGTGGTCCTGGCCCCAGGTTGGATTCCCAGCCCACCTTGCTCTGTCCTGGGCCCGGCCAGCTCCAAGGCAACCTACCGCCCTTGGCCTTGGTGCTGGGCTTCCGCCCGCGGCCTCGCGCCTTGCCTCCTGGCTCCTCAGACCCCGCCGTGGCCCCCTCTTTGCCTTCCCCAGTGTCTTTGCTGGTTTTCCTGCTGCGGCGCTTGGCGCTGGGCACCAGGAGGGCCGGGGATGGCTCAGCACCTACAGGACACAGCAGATGGTGGCCTGAGCCTGGGTCTCTGCTGGCCCAGCTTCTGGAGTGATGCTTGTCACATCTCAGAGAACAGGACACAGTGGGGATGATTCCAGGTGAACTTCTCAAATGACTGGGAACAACCAAAGCTGTGCACAATGAGGGGGGCTGCTGTGACCCACTTGGGGAAGTTCAACACCCTTGAGGTTGTCACCCCAGAGGTCAGTGTGGGGCCTTGAGAGGGCCAGGGCCCTGGATGAATCATTATCCTTTTTGAGGGGCAGAGAGAGCAGGACTAGGATTGAACCCAGGGCCTTTGCACTGAGCTACCACCCCAGCCCTTGCCGGTTTTTTATTCTGCGATTAGGGTCTCACTGAGTCACTAAGTCAGTAAGTTGCACAGGCTGATCATGACATTGTGATTCTTCTGCTTCGGGCACCCAAAGTGCTGAGATTGCAGGCGTGCACCACCATGCCCAGCTTTAACCCCTTTGAGCTCCTGTTTTGTTATACAGGTTAAAGAAGACAGTGGCCACAAGGGACCAAGGTTAGAATTTGATACTACTGCTTGGAACCATCAAAAACATTTGTCCTGTCATGCATGGGGGCGCACATGTCTGTAATGCCAGCACTCAGGAAGCTGAGGCAGGAGGATCACCATGAGTTTGAGACCAGTTGAGGCTATATAGATGAGGTTAAATGGTAGCCTGCACTATATAGCAAGACCCTGTCTCAAAAAAACAAAATCAAGGGCCAGGGTTGGGGCTGGGGTTGGGATTAGGGTTAGGGTTAGGGTTGCTTGCTCAGCCTACTGTGGCCTAGGCCACCAGGCCTGTGGCTGCCATCATGGATCACAGGACCTGTCTGGAGGGCCAAGATCACCATCTCTGCCATTTCCACCCCTGTGGATTCTGATGGCAAAACTGGTAGACTGCCCCGGGCCAGGCTGGCAGGGACCTGGGAGGGCAGCCCCGGGAAAGGCAGCAGGAACCCTTGGTCACAGGCTGCTCACTGACACCGGATTTTTTTTTTTTTTTTTTTTTGCACCAGAGATCGAACTCATGGCCTCACGCTTGCCAGGCAGGCGCTTATGCCGCCGAGCTAAATCCCCAGCCCCACTCACACTGGATCTTATAGTCGGGCGGCAGGAGGCGGATATGCGAGAGGGGAATCCTGCCTGTGTCTCCATCATCAAATTCCACGGTGATTAGGTCCCCATCATCCTCCAGGTCCAGCAACCCTGCAGACGTTAAGGGGAGAGGTCAGGGGGCCCCAAAGCTCCAGCCGGGAACGTCAACAGTGGACAAAGCGTACACGGCATGAATGTGGAAGGTGCATGGGCTAGGCCAGGGCTGGCTCTCTATGTCCTGTACTCTGGCACCACCAGAAAGCGGGTCATGCCTGACATGCTCCCCGAAACAGAGTGAAGGGACCCCCGGCCGTCAGCCCTGAGGGACAGGAGAGGAAGGACGCTGCCACTGGGGACAGATGCGTAGGTGGTGACTGTGGTCTCAGCTTTGCCACTGCCAGGTCCCCCGGAGGAGGGAGGGCAATGAAAAAGAACCGAGCTGGAGCCAGGGGTCCCTGAATGGACAGACTGAGGCCTGCAGGAGCCGGGAGGTTCACCCAGCTCTAGATTAAAGGGCACTAGGTAGAGCTGAGGGTCACCAGGACATCCACACCACAGGACATGCACACCCCAGGCCCATTCTAGATGCAGACATCAGGTGTGTGTCCCCAGGACTCAGCCTCGGGAAACTGCCCACTGCAGTCTGGCACTGCCTATATGGGGTCCCCGACGAAACATCCCCCCCACCTCCACAGGAAGCTGCACTCATGCACTGAGCTTGTCATCGTTTCTCTTCACTCAGGACCAGTGGTGACATCCAGAACTTCTCTTAACAAAAGAGCACAAACCAGGCGTGGTGGCAAATTCCTGCCCTCGGGAGGAAGGAGGCAGGAGGATCCAAGGTTCAAACCCAGCCTCAACGACACAGTGAGACCCTGTGTCCAAAGAAAAACCCACAAGAAAGAAATAGAGAAGAACTAACAAACACGGGCAAGAGGGGGCTTAGGAGACAAAGGAGCTACAGAAATCCAAGTGGAAAACACCTGTCCTGAGAACTGTTTGTTAAAAAGATAATGTCCTGATGACAAGGAAACACATTTTGTGCAAACAACCATGCAGGGAATAAGACAGAACTGTTGGTTTTTTTTTTTTTTTTAAATGATAGCATGAAATTTTTAGAATTTAAGAGACCAGAAAAGGGTTAGGAGATAAAGTGGAGGAAATCCCCCAGGAAACTGAACAGAAAGATAAAGAGACAAAAGCAGGGAGGAGAGAGGGACTCAGAGGACCACTGGACTGTCTGAGCTCCAGGCCTGCAGGGGGGACAAGCAGTAAGACAGTGCAGGGACACACCAGAAGGCTTCCTTCTGGGGTTGAAGGGATCCTCGACACAATCACAGCCCCTTGCCTCTCCCAAACCCCAACACGGGAAAATACACAGGAGAGAAAGGCTAGGGAGGCCCAGGGCTTCCAGAACTAGAGATAACAAAAAGACTCTACAAGTTTCCAGAGACAAAAGCCGGTCTCCTACAACTAACCGGACCTAAGAACTGTAAGGGTACAAACTTCTCAAACTACATTGGAAGCTAAATAAAAATCAAATGATGACTTTGACATTGTGCAAGGAAACTGTTTCCAATCTAGAATTTAGATCTAGAGCTCAGCTCTTTCTAGAGAGTAAGAGAAAGAGATTACAGACGCCCGGGGCAGCAGATGCCTCCTGGGGGCTCCTCCGCAGGAAGCTACTCAAAGGCCCTCTACTGAGCTGACCAAGAAAGAGAAAAACAGGTGCCACACTCGGGGAGACCACGCAAGCTGCAGGATGCTCCCCAGGAGGCCCTGCAAGGTGGCCTGGAGCGCAGGCCGCCCCACCTGGGGCTGGAGGCCAGAAAGCTCCAAGAAATCAAAATCCCTGACAAACTTCCCATACAGAGGGACAGCTATAAAGTACTGGTGATAAATGTGTGACTAACAGATGAAAACCGAATCTCCCAGCTCAACACCCTCTGGCTTGGAGTGCAGCCAACTCCCCCTGCTCAGTTGTTGGGCACCTCTGCCTTCGTCTGCCATGCACGTGGACGGGTGGAAGCCAGCCATGGGCCGCATCTGAGTTCCGATTTTGCCAGCACCCACAGCCCACCTCTAGATGTGCTGGCCTGGCGACAGCTGAGGAAGAGAGCTGCCTGGGTCCCCACCCCTGCTGTCCGTCTGACACCCCACCCGCTTCTTCTGGGGCACCTCTTACTTTCATCTACCCAGTTTCCATTGTCCATTCTGCCATCAACACCCCAACTTTCCTGGGGAGACCACCTTCCCCATCCCCGTCAGTCAAGTGTGCGAGGAAGCCGACCTCATCCTCAGCTCCAGGGGCAAGAACCTGGCCCAGGCCAGCGCGTCAGACCACAGCAGTGGGATGGGCAAACACCCATGAACCAAGCCTGACCCGGGGCTGGGGGGACGCCGGAGAGGAAGGAAGTCTACGATGCAGCCTGTTAGGACGTTAACACTCCTTTCAAGAGGCTGAGTGAACCAGCCCGGGCAAGGGTGGTGCTGTGGGACACGGAGGGGCAGAGACCCAGTTTGTGCCTCTGAACACCTCAGGACTCCACGGTTCTCAGGTCCACAAGCCAGTAAAGCCTTTCTGCTTACACCAGCTAGAGCGGGCCTCTGGTGACTGGTCAGATCCACCCGGGCACATTAGGGAGACAGCACGGTGCTAGGGCGGAGGGCACGTCTCACCTCGGACCACAGTGCCCGGGTAGAGGCAGCGGTACTGCTGACTCCAATAGGCTGCGATCCTGGTCCCCTGCGGCAGGAAGCGCGTGGAGGCTGGCCTCACATCGATGATCTGGGAGGGCACAGATTGAGGGCACCAGGTTGTGGCCACAGCCTCTGGCCACCCTCTGCCCAGCCCCAGGGCTGGCTCCCCACCACTCACCGCCTCCTGCAGCAGCTGCTCCAGGCAGTAGATGTGGGGCCGGTTCCCGCGCTCGCCCTCCACCACCACGCGGTATCTGTGAGGCCACAGCGCCATGCGTGAGGGGCAAGGCCAGCGCCCCCTCCCAGACCTCCACCCGCCCCCCAGGCCACAGAAGCTGGAGGTCTGTGGAGCGGCTGTGTGAGTGGACGGGTCCTCTCCCTGCCAGCCTGGGATCTTCATCACGGCGCCAGGCCAGCCGGATGCGGGGGCCCGGCTCACACTGGTCCTTCTCCGGGAGCCCCGGGGGTGCCCTTGGCTGCCCGCCTCGGGCCCGGCACTCACATGTCGGGCGAGTGCACGGTGTGCACGTGGCCCGCGTAGAGCAGCTTGTCGTCCATGGGGATGAGCACGCGCAGCCCGTCCTGCAGCTCATCCTTGTCGATGACGCAGGAGCGCGGCGCTGCAGGGCAGAGGGACGTGAGGGGACGGGCACATGTGTCCCCAGGGAGGTGCCAACCAGTGGTGATGACCTGCCTGTGCCACCTCACGCTGCCCTGAGTGTTGGCACCCCAGGGCTGCCCCTTGTCCAGGGCACCTTCCCCACCCCGCTGCCCGCTGGGGCTTTCCAGGGTTTCTGCTGTGCCCAGCAGCCGGGCGCTGAGCTTCCCTGCAGGGCCCTGTGGTCAGGTCTCCTCCTGGCTGCCCCACTGGCTCTGTCCTCCCCCACTGGCTGCCCCCCCACTGGCCTCCCCCACTGGCCTCCCCCACTGTCCTCCAACCCCACTGTCCTCCTTGGTCCTCTCTCTCCACCCCGCTGTAACCAAGATGATGTAGGCAGCACTGGGGCCAGGCAGCATGGACCCACTCTTCCGTCCCCGCCTGCCTGAGCCCAGGGCAAGGGGACTTCCCATGCCTGTGCGTCGGGCGTGGCTATGTGACATGCATCAGCCAGGGGCAGAAGTGGCTGAACACCAGGTTCCAGCCAAGCCCTGAGAGGCCCCTATGTCCACTTGGCCCTTCAGCCTCAGTCGCACTGCAGGGCCACTGTGATCTGTCACACAGGGCAGAATAGCATGCCAGCACCCCAGGAGACAGCTGCTGGGGGTCAACACAGCTGCCCATGCCCTGGGACCCCAGACCCACATGCGAGTCACCTAGGCACACCCTTGGAGACACCCCGCTCCTCACACCCTGGGCCTCAGCACCCACTGGATGTAACTGCCCTGGAGTGTCCTCCTAGCACCCTGAATCCGAGGCGTGAACCTCCATGCATGTGTGAGTCCCCCACAGCTTCCCATGCATCCCCAAACCAGTCCTCTTTTCATTCCTCCCTGCTTGCACAGCCCAGCCACTCCCCTCCCTGCAACCCCCATGGAGGGCCCCGGTCACTGCCAGCTCTGTCAGGATGGTGATCACCCCCTATGGGGACCCCAGTCCTGGGCCCCCAACACATTCTCTCTGGATCAGCCAGGTGGCTCATTTCAACACGACCTGACCACACCACTCTCCACTCACCACCAGGGCAGCCATGGGTGCTCTTAGGATGGACACCAAGCTCCTCAGAGGTGCAGGAGACTGTGGGTGATCTGCTTATGTCTGTACCCAGTCCTGAGGACATTCTGGCACCCCCAGGTTACACAGCCAGTGCCAAACTGGCCCCAGGGCCCTTCCACATGCTGTTGCCTGCTGCAGCTCAAGCCAGGGCTCAGATCAAGCTTTGTGCAAGCCATGGGGTCCCTCCCACACACTTGAGCCTTGCAGCCCTCACCTGGGGTTAGTGGCCGTTCCACAGCGCCCCCACGCGGCAGGTGTTCATCCTCTGAGAAGCTTGAGTCCTGGTTGGGTTCGAAGTCCTCCTCGGCAGCCATGCTCTCCATCAGCTTGCTCACTGCACCCCCCTTCCCACGGTTCTGGGGACAGCACAGCAGGCCAGCCAGCGGCTCAGGACACTGCCCTGGGCTCCCACCCAGCGGGGAACCCTACCCAAAACCTGGGGCCATGGTCCTGCTGCCGTGGGATCCGCTATGGATACACCGGGGGTTCTAGCTGGACACACCCCAGGCAGTAGAGGATGACCCTGGGTGGGGGTGAAACTAGCTGCTCAGGGCCTGCCCATACTGAGCACAGTGCACGGTACCCAGTGCTCAGCACTGTCCTGCCTGTTACCACGGCAAACACCTTGGTCCCCCAAGGGACCCTAAGGGAAACTGAAGTGGCATCTCAAACATGCCTGGGCAGGGGCTAACGGTACTGGCGTGTGTCCAATCTGTCACCTGAGCAAAGCCCAAGGGACCGCTGCAGGGACCCAGTGCTAAGCTGGGTACTCCTGCTGCCCAATGGGCCCCACGGAGGCAGTTCGGGTCCCCGTGCTCAGAGTACAGGGACAGCTGCTGGTCACCTGGCCTTACGGACTCGGGCGCTGGTCCCACACCAGCTTAGGAGCTTAGGGGCCTCACCTCTTTTTTTTTTTTTTTTTTTTTTGGTACCGGGGATCAAACTCACGACCTCAAGCTTGCCAGGCAGGCACTTAGGCCACTGAGCTAAATCCCTGGCCCTAGCCTCACCTCTTTCTTGGCCTCCTTCCCTCTGGCCTTGGCCTTGCTCCTCTTGGCGGTGGCCAGTGGGCCTGTGTGAGGGGCTCTGGCCTCGGTGGGCAGGCTGGGCACTCGGGGCGGTGGCAGCGTAGCAGCAGACCCTGCGTCCTTCCCTTTCTTCTTCTGGAAAGGAAGAGAAGGAGGAGCCTGAGGGTGGGGCCCAGGCTGCCCGGACAGGGGAGACAGGGCCCCATCCTGTCCTCCTGTCACTCACCTTGCATCCCTCCCCCACTGCAGGAGCAACACTGACAGAGCTGCTCCAGAGCCGGGGACAGGACCCTGTGCTTCCTGCAAGTGTCTTCAATGGTGTTTGTTTGTTTGTTTGTTTGTTGTTGTTGTTGTTGTTTGAGACAGGGTCTCCCTATGCAGTTCAGGCTGGCCTTGACCTCACTTCGTAGCTCAGGCTGGTCTCAAACTTGCAACAATCCCCCTGCCTCAGCCTCCCAGTGCTGAGATTACAGGTGTGCACCACCATACCCAGCTAATCTCAGTGATTTTTTAATTTTTTTTTTTTTTTTTTTGGTTTGGTGGTTTTTGTTGTTGTTGTTAATTTTGAGAAAGGGTCTCACTATGTAGTTCAAGTTAGCTTTGAACTCACTCCATGCTGGCCTCGAACTCATGGCAATTCTCTTGCTTCAGCCTTCTGGGATGGAGGCAGTGCTGGGATTACAGGCATGTCCCACCATCCCCAGCTTAACCTCAGTCATTTCATTACTCTGTATATTCTGTTGCCCCCAAAGACAAGCAGGGAAGTATACATGAGCCGTATGATCAAAAAGCACTATGAATGTTTACATTTAAAACTGTGTTATAGTAAAAGACACACTGTCATCAGTACCCCTCAGAATCCACTCCCACACTGTGGACATGTTTATCCCACCATTCTGGCCATGCTCTAAAGCAGTTCTGGAAGTCTGCTTTCATGAGTATCTTTAGTTGCATGGTTGTGACTGCCTCACTGTCCTGAACTGATTCAAAATGTTTTCCTTTCATGGTCCTTTTGACTTTGGGGAAGAGCCAGAAGTTGGAAGGTGCCAGATCTGGTAAAAAGGTGGGTGAGGACACAGTCACGTTTGTATGAGCCTGACTTTCCTTTGGATGGTACTTGGCAGGAACATTCACAGGATATTTGATCAGACCTTGTAAAGACATTCAGGAAAGAGAACTTCTAGAACTGCTTCAGAAAATAAAAGAACAGGGCCAGGGGTTTAGCTCAGCAGCATAAGTGCTTGCTTGGCAAACACAAGGTCCTGAGTTCGATCCCCAGCACAAAAAAGAAAAAAAGGAGAAAAAGAAAAGAAAATGAAAAGAACAAGGCTTGGCATGGTGGTGCATGCCCAGCACCCAGGAGGCTGAGGCAGGAGGACTGCTGCAAATTTGAGGCCAACTTCGGCTACATGGTGAGACCCTGGCTCAAAAAACAAACAGACCAAACTAAATATATATATATGACAGTGGCAAGAACAATGGGGTAAGTGATAGGATCGATGGCAATGTGTCTTTACTGGAATATATTTTTAAAATTTAAACTTTCCCCTTCCCTTGGATGTAAGAGTTCTTGTCCGACAATCCTCTTGCTGCTAACACCACGCCACAGCCTTCCAGAACTCTCCACCAGCACATGCAGGCAGGTAGACGCTGAAGCCACACACACACACAATTTTTTTTTAAGACATGGGAATTTACCGAAAGTCCTGCTGTAAACCCCCCAGCCCTGTGCGGCTGATACATACAGGGCTCCCTTTCTGCAAGTAACGGCCACAGGATACACCAGTGTGCGGGGCGGGGACTGTCATGCTGTCATGCATTTCACCACCCTCAGGGGCAGTCAGCTAGGCTGCCTCTATGTTTCCACTCTTTCAAATGATGCTCCCCAGAGACAGATACACATCCACACGCACGCACGCAAGCGACCTGACACATAGTCCTAGAAGATGGAATGCTGGAGGGGCACTGGAAACCAGAGCCCCACAGTGAGCACGAGCCTCACCCATCTCAGGTGCCCAGAAGGGAGAAATGGGAAGCCGGCGGCTTCAAGGTGGGCGGGGATGTAGCTGAGTCTCTTTTAAGAAGGGGCCTCCGGTAGAGCTTTGTGGATCTGAGCAAAGAACTGGAAGCAATCCGATGCCTGGTCACCTGACCCAGAAATGGTCATACACACACACACACACACACACACACGCCCCTAGCTTTAAGCCTTGGTTACCTGCTAGCATCACAGTGTAAGAGCAAATGGTGTAAGACGCTGGAAATGCTGGGCCTTCGCACAAAGCCACCAACTACAGCTAGTACAACCTAGAGGTTATGGTGGAGTCTGGCCCAAGTGACGTGATACTTCTGGTTGTTTGCTCTGTTTTGGTTTGGTGGTACTGGGGACTGAACCCAGGGCCTTTGTACCAAGCCACACCCTCAGCCCTTTTTATTTTAACAGTTCAAGCTGGTCTCAATCTTTCAACCCTCCTGCCTCAGCCTCCCAGAGTGCTAGGATTACAGGTGTGTACCACCAAGCCCGGCTCAATGATTTAAAAAGAGACAGGTCAAACACAAAATGACCAAGGGCAAGCAGGAGGAAATTAAGAAACAAGAAATGCAAAGCAAACAGCATTCAAAGGGACAAAAAGAGTTATGCTCTAGAGGTCTGCAGCTTCATCTCCATGGAGGAAACACACACGCGTGTACTCGATTTTCCTGTTTCTGTGCATGTTTTCACCCCATTTGTATCACTGAAAGCACAAGGCATGCTGAGGGGGATGTACCCTGGTCACACTGTCTTGGTCTCTAGTATCTGTTATTAGATGGACCCTTTACCTCAGAGCTTTGAGGCTGTGTACCTAGGGCAGGGGGAAAGGCCATCTCTGTACAGATGTTTTCTTTCTTTCTTTTTTTTCTTTTTCTTTTTTCTGGTACTGGAGATTCAACCCTGCTGCATTCTACCACTGAGCCACATCTCCAGCACGTTCTACTTCCTTGGAGACAGTAGGCTGCCCCTGTTGGCCTCAAGTTTCCAATGCTCCTGCCTCTGCCCAGGAGCCCAGGCTATGCCCAGATTTTCTCCCAGTTTTTTACATTCCAAACCTCTTTTATTATCACATCAAACCAGAAATTTTTTTGCCCTTTGACTAGAAAAATCATTGCTGGGAGCCCCTCTCCCTTTTATTTCCATAAGGAAGTGAGGCACCGCCCTCTCAGGGGCCCCTGGGACCTGCAGCTCGCAGAGGGACCCACTGTACTGCGGTGAGCTCTCAGTTAGGTTCCCCCTAACCTCAGTCTCCTTTCTGAGGTTCGGTACCTGACATCAACGGCTGTCCAAAAATGTTACACGGAAAACACCAGAAATGAAACAACTAGGACGTCTCCAACTGTATGCCATTCCGAGCGGCACGAGGAACGCTTGCACTACCTTGTCCCACCTCATCTCAGTCGGGACATGAACCATCCCTGTCCCTGGAGTCCAGCTGTACCCCCCGCCTTGGTTGCTTGGCCGTGAGCTGGGTACTGGGGACAGCTGCGGTGCGGCTGAACTCGCTCAGACTCTACTCAATGTGGCTTTAGGCACTCGTGGGGGCCTCAGAGCGCATCTCAGGACCAGGGGCAAACTGTGTCCATGGTTAAATGGCTGCAGCAGGTCTAGACCTGCTGGGGGCGCCCTGGTATGACCACTGTTATTTATTATGCTGGCACCCTTTCTGCAAGGCCTGACACATGAGCTGGCTTTGGCCCCGGGCACAAACCTCAATGCCCGTGGGCACTGCGTGACCACGACCCCTCCCATTCTCCTCATCACCCCCTCCTGAGGAAACTGAATTCTGAGTCTCAGCGTTGTTTGGTGATTTTTCCTTGAATGTCACTGTTTTTTGAGGGTTCCTCCCCGTGCAGGGACTCAATGGAAAGGCCTGAAGCAGAGTGCTGTGGCGAGTCGGCCGGTCTGAAGGCAACTGCTTAGTGGGGGAACCACTAGCCATCAGCTTCCTAGTAGTGAGTGCAAAAAGGGCAACAGATCTAATTCTAGCATTTCTGAAAAAGCAAGCATGCTTACTCTGAGGTGTCCATTAAGGCAATCAAAACCATTTTTCTCTTGGTTAGGAAAAGAACCCTATCTCAGTTTAGTGGGTAGAGCACTTACCAAGCATACAAGAGGCCTTGCGTTCCATCCTCAGCACCAAAGGGAAAAGAAAAGCCTATATCTAGTTTCACATTTTTACCTCTAAAGAAATGGGGTTTTCCTGCAGGTGACAGTGGAGGCCACAAACCACAATAGTGTCGGTAATGCCGGTGACACTGCCACCAACAGAAACCACACGGTCCCCAGCCCACGACAGTTGCTGCCGCCCCTGCTATGCATGTGGCTCCATACTGTACTGTACCGTGTGCCTTACTGTCCACACCACTGGGCCTCTGGAAGCGGCGGCCACCTGCTATGTCTCCTGCAGCCAGAAGGCCTGGCTCCCGGATGGCACTTCCAGGGGGAGGTCGAGTCTTTAGGAGGTGAGGCGTGGCACGAGGCTCTCGAGTCACCACCGCCAGGTGCCCTCAAGCACACTGGGAGACCCTGTGGTCCCTGTCCTCCTTACGGCTGCCTGGCAAGGGGGTGGTTTTGCTCCCCCATCTACCTCCAGGAAGTGCCTGCTTCCCAGGGGCCAGAAAGAACGGGCTAATGGATCCAGGGCTGCAACTTCCCAGCCTGCGAGCTACGCTAGCCCTCTTCTCTCGCTGAGTCACTTAACTAGGTTCTCAAACAGCGATGGAAAGCCAGCCAGCATGGGCCCCATTTACTGTGTTTACTTACACACTCTTTTTGTTTGTTTTCTTTTCTTGTGCTACTGGGGGTCGAACCCAGGCTGCCACACTGAACTATGTCCCCAGTTCTTGTGTTTTTAAAATTCTGAATCAGAGTCTCACCAAGTTGCCCGAGTTGGGCTTGCACCTGAGATCCTCTTGCCTCAGCCTCCCACTCACACACATTTTTAAATGCCTTAAGGTGAGCAAAGCCCTCCGTAAGGAAGAGAGAAGGTGGCAAAGCTCCTTTCCTTGACAGGCTCACTGACTCCAAAGCCTGTTCTGAGGCTGCAGCCCAGCCCCGCTCTGTGCTCCGAGCCCCCGATGCCTACCTTCCTGGGATCCTTCCTGTCCCGGGCGCGGCCGCTGTCCTTGCGTGGGCTGGGTGGGCCCCGGGTGCAGCGGCCGGGCTTGGCAGGGGTCGGGGCACTGCTGCTGGGAGCGGGCGCCGGGGCGGCAGCCGAGGCGTCGTGCAGGAAGATGCGCTCGCTGCGCCGTCGCGTCCACAGGTCGTCGTCGCTGGCTTCTGGCCCCGCCTCAAAGCCTGGCTCCTTGGGACCCCGTAGCTTGCGGGCCTTACGCCCTTTGTCAACGGCCAGCTTGGCCTTGTCGGGGCTGCTGGGGCCACGGGCACAGGGTGCAGGCGTGGCCAGCGGGGGTCCAGGCTCACCCGGTGCCTTCTTGGGCCGCAGCAGCGCGGCGGGAGGCGGCCGGCGCACCTTAACCTCACTCTCCGAGTCTGTATACTCGAACTCTGTGCCTGGGAGGAGGGGAAGGGGTGGCACTGAGCTGAGGGGGGCTCCTGCTGCTAGGATAGGGGGCAGGTACCCAGCCCGCCCTCACCCCGACAGTGTGGCCCTCACCCCAAGAGCTGGCCGGGTACCAGGTCTTGGGGTGTGGAAATCTGGCCAGCATCTCCAGGTACCCTGGGACCCTAGAAGTGAAGGCAGGGGAGCCAGAGGGCTCAGCACAGGCAGCAGGAAAACCCAGAAAAGCCTGTGCCCCGGGCCTCTCCTGATGCTCTCTGTGCACTGGAACCCTGGCCTCACCCATACCATGTGGGCAGGCAGTGTGGCACCACCGCCCTGGGCCCAGCCCCCTCACCAGCCCTGTCCTCCGCAGACCACGGAACCCACTGCTGCCCTCTGGGGCTTCGGACACCTACCTGACTTGCCACTGCAGCCTGCTGGCTCCCGCCCAACCCCACCTGCGACCTCTGGGCTTTCCCTTCTCCTCCTCCCTCCGCAGATGCACCATCTCACTCCACTTCAACTTGGAAAACCCCCAGTCCGCTGTGACCGGACTGCTCAGCACACCCTCTGCCCACACCTCCCTTATCACGGTGACATGCTACGGTGTTTCCGTCCGTGTCCAGGGTGTCTGGCCTGTCCTATTCCCTAGAGCTGGCTCTCTCACACAGGCCGAGCCTGGACAGAGCTGGTACCCAGGAAAAGCATTAGCATGTGGGCTAGTGGCACTTCCATGGAGAAAGGGACTTTGGGTTAGATCTCAGGGGTGGGACATCTGTAACACCTGCTGGGTTAGCCCCATACAGGGCCAGTGACCTGCCTTGGCGTCCCACCAGCACACAGGCCAAGACCAGCCCCACAGGCCCCAGGTACAAGGGTTTTCCTGGGAGGCCACCCCCAAAGAGGCAGCCTCAGTAGTGGGGCCTAGGGGTACCCACAGAGAAGAGCCATTGGCGAAGCCTGAGGATCTCAACAATTCATCTCCCCCAGGGCAAGGAGGCAGCTGGGGCTTTCTGGCTGAGGATGGACTAGACAGATTGTGACCTCGCCCCAAGACAGCCCACCACAAGTGTGCCCTGCGTGGGGCAGGCGGACAGTGGACTGAGAAGGTGCCCGTGGAAGGGACAGACTTTGCCTTGCATCCTTGTCCCAGCGCAGGGCACAGGCTCCTTGGCGGTTATAGCAGGCAGGGCTGCACACGCGTGCAAAGAAAGGGGTCCTTCTGGCCTCAGCAGCAGGAAAAAGAAAGTTAGATGCTCATAACACAGAGGAGAGTAGAAAGAAGGACCCCCCGGGCTCTGCCTGTCCACGCCAAGCTGAACAGAGACCACATCGGCCACCCAGGTAACAGAAAATGGAGTTCCGGCCCCACCAAGGCACCCCCTATGGAAAGGCATCGCCACTTACTGAAGAAAACCAGAGCATCCGGACCCCACATCCACAGCCCACCCCACTCCCAGCACACAAGCCAAAGGTGATCAACGAGCAAGAGCTGGGAGGGTGCATGGCGGTCTGCAGAGAGACGATGGTTGCTGCATCTGACCCCAAGACGCAGCCCACTTCGGGACTAAGGGAGGAGGGTTCTCTGGGGAGATCCTGGCTAGCTGTCCCTAAGGAGGCAAAACAAAGTGTGTGTGTGTTTTCTCTTTGTTTTGTAGTCCCGCTGATGCCACCTAGAGCCTTCACCCTCAGCTACATCCCCACCCTTCGCATTACTGTGAGACGGGGTCTCACGAAATTGCTAAATTGTCGTGGTTGGCCTCCAACTTATGATCCTCCTGTTTCAGCCTCGACAGCAGCAGAAAACCAGGAAGGGCCAGCAGTGAAAGAGAAATAACTGAAAAGAACCAAATGGGAGTTCTAGAACTGAAAATTACCACTTTGAAAATAAGAAATTGACAGACAGAAGGGACCTAGGAGCAGAACGGGTTTGAGTAAGAGAGGTGAGTTTGAAGAAGGGAACCACAGGGCCTGAGCTCTGTCAGGTGGTAACACATGGTATGGAAAAACATTCAACGCAACAGTTAAACTGAGGATAAGCAGTAATTTGTGAACAGGTCCAAGACGTTACATGAACACCAAGTAAGAGCTATACTAGGAAGTCTGCACCAACTGTACCGAGACACATCGCGGTTGCTGCTGAGACGGAGTAACGCAAAGCTTAGAGAACGGCAGGAGAAGCCACAGCTTGGACCTGGAGGGCTCCTAAGGGAGGGCAGCCTGGTCCCCATTGTGGCACCTGTGAGAACGTTTGGTCACTAGGGATGGGTCTCACAGGGGACTGTGGGACCACACTCTCTTCCTCTTTCCCTCTTTTTCCTACCAGAGATAAAGAGCTTCCTTGGCCATCTCACCGGCCCACAGCCACACAGCCGATCAGTCATTGACTAAACCTGCACATTCGTGAGGTTTCTTCTCTTTACTATGATGGTCTCTGCTATTGGTTGTAATAACAGAGAGCTGACCAACACTTAGGAAAAAACCATTTGATTAATGGGTGACTTCCCATCAGAAACTGGAAGCTAGAAGAGAGATCACTAAAGTGCTGGGAGAAAGATTGGAAATGGAAAATTCTATATTCAAAGAAAACATTAAAACATCACTCAAGAATGAAGGTGAAATGGAAATATTTTCAGATGACAGAACACTAAGAAAATTCATCGCAAAGTGTGACAGTACACACCTGTAATTCCAGCACTCTGGAAGGCTAAGGTAGAATGTGAGTCTGGGCTCAAGTGATTCAGCACAAACTATCTCAAGATGCAAACAGTAAAAGGCTTGGCATGGTGGCACATGGCTGTAATCCCAGCACTCAAGAGGCTGAAGCAGGAGAATTGCCATGCACTCAAGACCAGTGAGGGCTACACAGTAAGACTCCGCCCCCAAAAAAATCAAGGAGGAGGGAAAGACTAGATACCCAACTCAGTGCAAAGACCCTGAGTTTAAGCCCCATCACGTAAAAAAAAAAATTAAGGATTCATTTAAATGGAAAGACATCCATGTTCACAGATTAAAAGGTTCATGATGTTAAGAGACCAGTACTCCCCAAAATGATCTACCAGTTCAACACAGTTCCTGTCAGAATGCCAGCTGGCTTTTTTGGCAGAAATTGACAAGCTGATTCTAAAATTTACATGGAAATGCAGAAGTGCCAAAACACCTTTAAAAGAAAAAAAGGAAAAATTTGGGGAGCTCACATTTTCTAACTGCAAAACTTACACAAAGCTACCGTAAACCAAGACAATGTGACACTGGCATAAGAATAGATATAATGGATGTTTAGATCACTGGAAAAGAATTGGAAGTCCAGAAATAATCCCTTGCATTTATGGTCAATTAATTCTCAACAAAAGCAGCAAGGACCTACTGGTACAATGGATATCTACACGGAAAAGTCCCCTGCATCATTCCATGCACAAAAACTAACTAGAAATGGATCACAGACTGAAACAAAACAGCCAAAACTGTAGCAGTCTTAGGAAAAACCAGGAGTAAATCCTTGTGACCTTGGATTATACAGTACTTTCTTCCATACGACCCTAAAGCAAGGTGACAAGAGAAGAAACAGATAAATCAGGTTTCATCAAAATTAAAAACTTTTGCTGGGAGCAGCAGTACATACTTGCAATTACAACAACTGAGGAGGCTGAGGCAGAAGGGTCACCAGTTCAAGGCCAGCCTGGGTAACTTAACAAGATCTTGTCTCAAAATAAAAATAAAAAGGGATGGCAGTGTAATTCAGTGGTTGACCACTTGCTTACCATGTACATGTCCCTGGGGATTGATCCCCAGGACAGATAAGACAGATAGATAAATAAGACAGATAGATGGAAACTTTTGTTTTGAATAATGCTATCAAAAAAGTGAATAGATTTCAATTCCCCATACCAAAAACAAAACAAAAAAAATGAGTAGAGAACTCACAGAGAAAAAATACCTGATAATTATAACAGATAAGATTGTTAATGAAAATATACAAAGAACTCTTAATAACTTTTGAAAAGTTAACAAAAACTAAAAGATTTAAATATTTCTTTTTCCAGTACTGGGGATCAAACCCAGGAGCCTACGCATACTAGGCAAGGGCTTAATATCTGAGCTACATCCTAGCCCTTTTTATTGTTGAGACAGGGTCTCCCTAAATTGGCCAACTGGCCCTAAACTTGCAATACTGTCTCAGCCCCCTGAATGGCTGCGATTACAGGTGTGCACTGCCACACTGGTTTAAATAAGATACTCCTTAAAAGAAGACACATGCCTGTAGTCACAGCACTCCAGAGGCTGAGTCAGGAGGCTTGCCACAAGACTGAGGCCAGCCTGGGCTACACAGAGTGCAAAGCCAGCCTGCACTACGTAGTGAAAGACCCTGCCTCAGACAACAACAATATTAAAAGAAAACAGATATAGGGGCTCGGGATTTAGGTCAGCGGCATTAAGTGCCTGCCTGACAAGTGCGAGATCATGAGTTTGATCCCTGATACCAAAAAAAAAAAAAAAAAAAAAAGGAAAGGAAACAGATATAGACAGGAAAAGCCAGAAGTAAGTATATGAAAAAATATTCAACATCATTAGATATTACAGAAATGCAAATCAAAACCATAATGAAGGGCTCATGAGGTGAGTGCTTGCCCAGCATGCAGGAGGCCCTGGCTCCCAGCTGCTGCCCAGAAAACACACCACACAATGAGACACTGCGTCACATCGGCAGAGAGGGCTATAATCCCAAAGACAGACAGACAGATAACAGCAAGCGTCGGACAGGATGCAGAGAAACTGAAATCTCATACACTGTGGTGGAATGTGCTTTGGAAAAACAGTTCGATAACTCCTCAGAAATTAAACAGTGACCCAACAGTTCCATTACTAGGGGAAGTGAAAACGTGGCCTCACAAAAATCTGTATGCATATATTCCTAGCAGCATCAGCCATAAAAACCTAAACATGCAAACAACCCAAATGCCTATCAGCCGCTGATGAGATGCATAAGGGGCTATCGGCGGCAGAGGAGTCGGCCGTAGAGAGAAAGGAAGTGCTCCATGGTACCCCCTGGATGAGCCTGAAAACCATGCAGCCAAACACAAAGGCCACGCACGGCACGGCTGTTTATATGAAAATTACTAGATAAATTCGAAAGAAGGGGTTTGCCAGGGCTGGAGCTGTATGGGGATATAGTGAATGTGAGGTTTCCTTTTGAGGTGAAGAGAATGTTCAGAAATTAGTGGTAATGGTTCCCCAACTCTGAACATAATAAAAACCACTGCGTGGTAGATTGTGAAGGTGTATTTTATGGTATATGAATTATATCTCAACAAAGCTATTTAAAAAGAAAAAGCTATTATAAAGAGATAGTCATTTCATTCTTTTGAATGGTTTTATACTATTTTGGTATGTTTGATATTATTGTATTTGAAACTATGCTCAACTATAGCACAGAAAGAGATATTTTGATAGCTACTGCTAATGTCCGGTTGTCTTACTGTAAAGTGCTGTGTTGCTTATGTTGTTCTGTTCTGAAATACTTTGTTCTGCCCTCTTTTGTTTTATTCTCTTTAAAATAAAATAAAAAAAAGAGACAGTCAGACCCACCCAATATTAATATGATATATTATGCACGTATTATAATAATTATAAGCACTGCAATGAAAAGACACAAATTGTAGAAAGAATTTTTTTTAAAAAGACCCAAGCATATGTTGTCTGTAAGAAACTTATATTAAATATAGAGACAAAGATGTACTAAAGTAGCCAGTTGCTGTGGTGCACACCTGTCATCCTAGCATTTGGGGAGGCTGAGGCAGAAAAATCAAAAGTTCAAGTCCCACCTGGGCAAACCTGTCTCAAAAAAGGGGCTGGGGATTCAGCTTATGCAAAGGTCCTGGGTTCAGTCCCCAGTGTCCCCCACACAGAAAAAGACAAAATGACAAAATGGCAGAGAAGAAAACTATACCACAGAAATGGCAAGCACAAGGAAGATGAAGAGAAGTGTGTCTCTTCATGGGGCAAAATAGAATGTAATGCCAGGGGTAGAAAGGAACATTTTATAACGAAGACGAGTCAAGACGAAGCCATGATGCTGGCAAACATGTCTGTGCTGAGTAACAGAGCTGCAGATACACAAAGCAAAACCTGACAGCATCAAAAGGAGAACTAGTGATTTTAACATCTCTAAGCAAGTGATAGAATTAGACCTTAAAAAGTTCAATGAACACACAGATCAATAAGATTAAGATAACCAGGCAAGTTCCTTCAAGTAGTTGGAAATATCTTTTTAAATAACCATTAATTCGAAGTAGAAATCACAAGAGAAAAGAATGAGAAGTGAAAATATGATGACATATCAAAATGTGGGAGGTGCACTTAAAGCTGTGGTTAGAGAGATCTGGAGCCTTTGATGTCTACTGGAAAAAAGAACAGTCCCAAATTGATGACCTAAATTTCTACCTTAAGAAACAGAGGTGGTTGCAAATTATGCACAAAGAAAACAGAAAGAAGGAAATACTGCAGAAATCAATGAAATAGATAATTTCTAGCCAATATGATCAACAAGGAAAAAAAGGCACGTTATTTGCATGTGCAAGGGAAAAGGAAATATCACTCCAGACCCTTCCAACACTAAAGGCATAAAAAGGAAATAATTCAAATTACGTGATGATACATTTTATAGTAGCGATGAAATGGGTGCCTGTGGCTGCAGGGACTGAAGTTTGAAAACCTGAAGAACTACAATGGCTGGTGGCAAATTAGGGGCTGTGGACAGGATGCAGGTGCAGGGACAGACAGGTGGTATCGACCAAAAGGCAGCAGGGAGCCAGTTGAGCAGAGAGGCGGCAGGGTGGGGCTTGAGCCTGGTGGGAAAGTCCTCTAGAGGTTGCTGCCTGACACACCAACTGGAGACCGACCTGGAGGGGGCCAGGTCTGCAGTCCCCATGTCCCACCCAGCCCTGCAGGGACGGTAAGGAGGTGCCTGCTCTTACTGCTGAGAAAAGCACACAGGGCCCTGCACAGGGTGTGATCAGACACAGAGCCAGGAAGGAAGCAGAGCCAGGGTGAACCTGAGCCTCCTGCCCCAGTGTTAGTGCTGCAACCATGCTGGGCCATTGGGGTGATGACACACAACCTGCTGACACCAACTCCTTCAGGGCCAGTGACACCTGGCCGTTGGCTGCCCCACCCACTGGGTCACAGACTGTGCCACACAGCTCCAAGGTCCTGGACACCACTGGCTTTCCTGTTCTCCAGGCTATTCCTTCCCCCACCACCTCCCTCTCAGCCAGCACCCACATCTCTCAGAGACCAGAAGGGTGTCACCAAGCTAGAGTGAGTTGGAGCCACCTCTGGGCTTCCATAGCCTCCAGCATCTTAGGGCTGTGTTTATCAGAGCACAAAGGTGAAACAGCTCCGCCTCAAGCAGCTACACCTCAAGCAGCCAGAGGCCCTGCCAGGACTCTCCTCACCAGCACTGTTCTGCTTGGGACAGGGTTGGCCTCAGGCGTCCCACTGCTCCCCAGCTCTGCCAGTACCCATCGCTGAGTCTCAGTCTCCTCATCTGTGGGATGAGCCGAGGTGCCACCTCCCTGCAGTCCCCACCACACTCACTCATCAGACTCTGCCGCTCCTCTTTCTTCCGAGCTTTCTGCTTGGCCTCCAGCTGCACCACGGACAGGGACGGTCCCACCATAGGGCTGGGGAGGGCACTAGCCGCAAAGCGGGCCAGCAGGCCAAGCCCACTCTCCTCCAGGCCTGGCGACAGTGCCCGCTCCCGAGTGCCCAGCCTATAGCCACCAGCAGCCTCCTCCTCCTCCTCCTCCTCCTCCTCCAGTTCCTCCTCGTCCTCCTCGGAGGTCTCATCTGGTGTGCAGAAAACAGGGTACAAGTCAGGGCTCTGGCCCAGCGTGTGCCACCCCCCACCACCCGCCACCCCTGTGGCCCTGGGACTGGAATGGCCACAGCTCCAGCCTCACCCCCCAGCCTCACCACGTGGCCACTGGGGGAGATCCCAAAGTAGCCCCTGGTCCCACCCATGCTTGCCCAGGGCCTCCACCCATGGAGCCCAGCACATGGGCATCCTGGACAGCCCAGAGGAGCAGCGGCTCTGGGTGTCAGGGTGGGCTTCTGTGCGGGGAGCACCAACATGCATGTGTGCTGTGGGCAGGGGACAGACACACAGACAGGACTGGAGACAGCGCTCGCCACAGTCTCACGCACACACACACACATCCCGACAGACAAGAAGGCTTAGGAAGGAGGCAGGAGGAGAGGAGGAGGAAGAGGGGTGGGGATGGGGCTCAGACTGGGTGTCCAGGTAAGGGACTGCAGCCGTTTTGCCAGCTGGAGACTTGGGGCCTGATGGCAGGAGAAGGTGGAGTTTGGTCTCCTCTGGGACTTGAGACGGATGTTGTGGCTCCAGCCCCAAGCAGGGGTGTAGAGTCCAACACACATCCAGCAACATCCCCACCCTGGAGAGCCGGGAAGCAAGTGCCCACCCTCACTAGGCCCCCATTTTGTCAGCTGTGGCATGGGGTGACCCTCCCAACTGGCCCAGCTAAAGGGAGGGTTCACAAAGGACATGCTTTGCAAGTCTGGGGAGGCTCAAGAGAAACACGGCTGTATCTGTGACCTGGAGAGGAACTGGGCCATCCCTAGCTGGCTATGGCTCAAGTCTCCAGGGAAGCCCTTGGGGGTGGCCAAGCTGAACTAGGGACAGAGCCTCAGGCTGCGTGCTCCAGCTGCAGGGCTGGCAGAAGAGGTTCAGGCTGTCTCCTGGGGATGAGGATAGGTCTTTCCCGAGCCACTGGCCCAGCAGCCAGCTAGGGCTCTTGGGAGCAGGCAGGCTGGGCCCTGGGACTGGCCACGCAAGCCAAGCATAACAAGGACCCATGCAAGTGAACCAATCCCTCTGCCAAAGAGGGAGGCTGCCCCCACCTTTCCCAAGGAGACATCCCCACTGAGGCATCTGACACACAGCAAAAGAGCTTCAAGGGCAAGTGCCCCCATGCATCTCTGCCCAGAAGGCCAGAGCACTGGGAGTTGCTGGCCAAAGCAGGGCCCAGACGGGACTGGAAAGTGGCTCTGTGAAGCAAGAAGTGGCAGGACACATACCCTGGGCTCAGCAGTTGGAGAGGGGAGACAGGTGACCAAGTCCATATTCTCCTACCATTGCCCCAAGCTACCACTTGGTTTAAGCGGCCAAAAGTGGCAGCCCCAAGAGTACCACCATGGGCAAGAGTTCTGTCCTCTACCCATTTATTTACTGGAGGGTGCCTGGATTCCTGGCAGGGTAGCACTGGAAGGGGGAGGTGGTGAGGAGCAAGGGGAGTCGTACAAGGGTGGAGAGAGAGAAAGGAGCAGAGAGAGGCTTGTTACAGGGATGCAGGCGGGAGCGGGCTCCCGAGACGATGGATGAAGCAGGCTGGGGAGGAGGCCAGCGGGGCAGGCAGGGCAGGCAGGCAGTGCACACTTGCGATCATTCACATTGCGACGTCACATGGCTCTGTCTCCGCCCCAGTGGGCCACAGCGGCAAAGCAGGCTAAGTGTAGGCAGACTTTCAACAGCGCCTGGGTCCCCCACATCAGGCCCCCCTGGGGTTGTCCAATTTGGGGAAGGTGTTAGGAGGGCAGCTGGCTGGGGTGGGGGCACAGGGCTAGGTGAGGGGCTGGGCATATTCCCTTCTAAAAATACCCTGCCCTAGCTGTTCAGGTGTGGGGACCAGAAATCTTCCCTCCAGAGCTCAGCTAGTAAGTTGGTGGGGGAGGCTGGAAGCCCTGGGTTTCTGGGAGCTGCAGGGGCCATGTCGGATCCCAGAAAGCTAGGAGCAGGCCAGGCCCAGCACCTTGCAATGGAAAAATGCTGGCAGGCAGAAGCCCACGAAGAGCATCTGCATAAGGGACATCTGAATTATCCCATGAGCCTCTCGGCCTCCTTGGGGCTGGGTAGGCCACACTGGGCTGCTCAGACCGTGTCTGACGTGCAGGGGAGGAACAGGAGGCCAAGGGCCAAGAATGCCTCTCTGGAGTTGTCCACACCTGAGGCAGAGCTTGCCAAGGGCAGGGGGGAGAAAAGTCCCAACAAAGATACCCAAAGAAATGCAGAAAAACTTTTTATTTTAAATCTTGGCTCAGGACAAGGGGTTGGCTGTTGTAACTTGGTTTGGTTTCCCAAAACCCATAAGCACCAAGGTGATGTGCTGCTGCCAGACCCGGTGGGCGCAGACCCTGAGGGGGTGGGTGTACAGAGGACAGAAAGAAAAGGGTTTGCCTACCTACGGAGCAACGAGCCAGGCTCAGACCCAAGCTCCGTGACCCGCTGTGCCGTCTGCCCTACTCCCAGCCTTCGCTTTGCGTCCAGAGTGCAGCGGGAGAGCAAATGCAAGAGACCGAAACAGACACTCAAAGCATCATGGGTAGGGGTCAAGGGTGGAGGTATGGTCAAGCTGCTGGGAGGAGAAAGCAGACACACTAGAAAAGCCAAGCCAATTAAGTGTTTTAGTACCAGGGGGTCAGTAAGGCCCTATTACCCAAATATCCCTCAAGACCTCATCAACCATCTGCTTTGCTGTGGGGGACAGACCAAAAAGCTGAGTGCCCTCCCCTCACTCCGCCCCCCACTTTCCTATCTGGGCTCTGTGCACTGGCCCTGCTGTATCCAGCCCTGAATCCTGACTTGGGGCAACCGGCTCCTTCCGTAGAGGTCTGGTAGGGGCTGCCTGTTTCTCTGTAGGCTCCAAGCTGGGGCAGGAGTGTTCAAAGGCTAGGCAGCTGGAAGCCTGGCTTTAAGGGTATGTGGAGAGGGGCACAGAGGTCCAACCAAGGCAGGGGAGAGGGAGGGGTGAGCCAAGCAGACTCATCCACAGGCTGGCCGGGGAGGTCTAAGTGGTCAGTGGCCTCTCTTCTTAGCCCAGGATGCACTCACTCAGATGTGGCAGCGGGACAGGAGAACCCGAGCCCAGGACACCAAGCTCCCAGTGTGCTGTCTCCAAACCCTGCCAATTTAGAGGGGAGACGGTAGACAAGGAGCAGAAGCCGAAATGGGCAGTGTTCTGGTCCCAGGGATCCAAGCTGGGTCACATCCAGATTCGCTATGACACCCCGGGACCTGAGGAAGCAGCTGACATCTGGGTATTGCTACCCAGGGTTCTGAGGATCCCCGCAGCCTGGCCCTACAGGGAATCCATCCTGAAGCAGACCCTAAACCAGGGCTAGGGAACCTTTTCACCTGCTGCCCCTCCTTGGGACATTTCTGATTGAAGGGCCTGAGGGCTTAGATATTTCTAACCCCAGAGTCCCATTCTGATGTTAAGAGAACATCTTGGGGGTCAGGGAGCTTGATCTCCTGAGAGGAGAGCTGGCCGAGGAACACTGGCACAGCAGAGGCCAAACCAGGCCAGAGACCCACAGGCCAGTGCTCTCCCCGAAAGTACGCACTTTGTCCCCTGAAGTGGCCAGGAAGCCAATGCTTTCAAATTTAACAACAAAAACCAAGGCTGGCCAGCGGCCTTGACCTTGCACTGCCTACATGCCCTTCAAAACAGAAATATGTGTTAGGAGACAAGTGTTTATGTTAATTCTGTTTAACCACTAGTAAGAGCAGACTTCTAAGAAAATAAAACACAAACAAGCAAAAAAAAAGATGATGCTGGAGGTGAGGGCGGCTGACTGTTCACCTGAAAAATGGAATGGATGCCAGAGCTCCCAGGGATATTTGAATAATAGAGAGGAGCAGCCACTTCACTCCCTCTGGGGTGGGAAGGAGGAGCGGGAGGGAGGAGGGAGGAGGAACAAATGAAGGGAAGCGGCAACCTGATGTCTAGTAAGGACACAGCAAGAGAGACAAGGCACACGGTTTAGTTAAAAATGAACTCGGTATGTTTAATAAAGCTTGGTATTACCAAAATCGCGGTACAAACATCAAGTCACACGCCCACACGACAGAGGTCCATTTACAAAATGCTCCCAGGGCTGGGCCCAGGCCAAAAGAGAGCCCTGCTCAGACCTTGGTCTGGGGGGGCAGGAAAGGTGCAGGGCCTCGGGGTGGGGAGGGGTGCAGAGGAAGGAGAGGAGAAAAGTGGAGACCAAAAACCAGTCCATGTGAAGCTCGAAAGAGCTCGCCAATGGCATTAATCACAATGATACAGTACAAATAAAACCAAAAACAAAGAGGCCGATACGGCAGGCTACGCTGCCAAGAACCAGACGGCTGCCGTCCTGGGCCATCAGGTGACGGCCACAGCTGCCATCCCTGCTGTGTGCACACACGTGCTCTCTCTCGCTCGCTCGCGCTCTCACACTCACTCTCTCGCTCTAAAACATGGAAGAGATTTTGTGTGTGGAGCTAGTAACCTTGGTCAAACGAGTCCTCCGAAGAGTCGCTGCAGGACAAGCGGGCCTCGGCCTCTCTGAGCAGCAAGCAGAACGGCTGCTTCCTGCTGGCGGCCGCCTTGGGTTTCAGAGTCCGGGGGGCCGAGAGGCCCCTCTTGCTCAGCTTGGGGCCCGCGGCTGGCTTGCCGTTCTTTGCCACCATGCCACACAGGAGGGAGGAGGTCAGTTTGGAGCCGGAGGGGCCTTGGGCAGGCCACTCATCCTTCAGGAAGTCTTCATCTTCCTCTGAGTCCGTATCTGCAGTCAAAGTAGTTTTTAACAAGATAAGTCACAAGGCGTGGGGAAGGGGGGACAGTGGTGTTTAGTTCACTGTGATCAGCAGCTCTGAGAACGCACTGGAGTGTGCTGGCCTCACCTGGGAGGCCTCCAGGCATGGGCAGCACGGGTCTTGCACAGCTGGGCTCTGCCAGCGGTTGTACACCCAGGCCCCTTCTCGGCAGGGCACTGCCAAGTCACGCATGGCCTTTCCAGGCTCTGGCAGGCCTCATGACTCTGTATCCTGGTAGCTACTGCCACACATTCCATGCTACCGCACAGGCTGCACACAGCCCAGCAGCTCTTTCTGGGGAAGGACAAGGCCCCCTGGGGAAAGGACTTCTGACAGTGGCTGGGACACAGTTCTCTTTCCAACTCTCTGCTCAGCAACAATGCAAGGACAGCTTCAAACGGGCCTCGGTGAAAATAGAATACTCACACCAAGGAAGCTGGCGATGTCACAACAGACACACCCCCTCGCGCTTCCCCTGTCCCACCAGCCCTGGCTTCTGGTTGTCTCCAGTTGAGCTACAAGATTGAGCACCAGGGTACTCAAGCCTTCCTGGGAAGACAACCAACAGCCTGGGGGGAGCCCATGAGGAGGCAGAGCTCTGGTCCCTGCCTACCTCAACCCCAACATGCACCATCGTGCTCTCTTGATCCAAGCAAAATGAACGCTGACACCACACAGCTACCACTCTGGCAACGCCTGCCCTTGCCCAAGTCCAGGAGAAGCACACACACAAGGGATGGGGTCCCTGGCTGCTTCCACCAATAGCTCTGCTTTCTGTTCCAACCAAGACTCCAAATTCCAGACAGCCTAGCAAATCTAAGGCAGGGCAAGGTCAACTTCTACCAAGCCTCTAGCCCTTGTCACAGCCCCAGCTCTTCCTATCACGTGTTCCAACCTGTCCCTTCTGAGGCCACATTCCAAGACAGAGATGACGACAGACAACTTGGCGTCCCACAAGAACCGCCAGGCACACTATCCACCCCTACACTCCAAACTGGAAGAGTATGAGGCACCGTTCCCTCTTCTTCTTTCTGCCGAGACAGCATCTCCACACTGACCCTGCCCACTCACCCAGAACTACATTAAAGCAAGCTAGAAAAACAAAACAAAAGCCAAGTGCACTGGTACGCATCTGTGATCCCCACATTTAGGAAGGCTGAGGCAGGCAGATCACAAATCCCACTGGGCAACTTAGTAAGACTGTCTCAAACTAAAAAGATTTTTAAAGGGCCAAAGATGTATATAGCTCAGTGGTAGAGTGTGCCTAGGTTCAATCAATCCCCAGTATGAAGGGAGGGAAGAAAGCGGCCTTCTTCACAACCAGGTGCTTCTCATAGCCACCATGGAGGTAGAGACAGGCCCGCTGACTTCCCTGTGTGAATGTCAACCCATTTTCTCTCCCTTAAAGGCATAACAAAATCAGATGGACAACTGGGATAGTTTTTGGGTTTTTTCTTTTTTCTTTTGGTACTGGGGATCAAACTCACAACAACATAGTACTTGCCAGGCAGGCATTTATGCCACTGAGCTAAATCCCCGGCCCTCTTTTTTTTTTTTTTTTTCTTGAAACAGGGTCTCAAATTCATGGCGGTTCTGCTTCAGCCTCCTGACTGCTGGGATTACAGACATATACACCACACCTGGCTGGACAACTGGAACATTTCCTCATACTCCCAAGGACACGACATCCCTGCTGCAGTGCATGAGACTGCTTGGGGCACCCCAAAAACCTTAGGTCCCAAGTTTACCTGTGACCTCGACCTGTACCCTACTCACGTCTGCCAGTAAACTGAGTGCAGTGGTCTTCTAGTGAGCAACCAAGCAGTTCTCCCCGCTTCAGCCCACCTTATTCCAAACTGAGCAGAAACAGAATCAAAGAAAATCTTCTTCCTCATCAGAACGACAAGTCTGTCCCTGTCACCCTTTCTTCGTTCCTCCAGATGACCCAGGACCTGGGCAGTCCTGTCATAACATACCCAGCCAGGTCAGAGGGGCACTGAAGATATGGTGACTTTGTGTGCTGTATGCTCAAGCATATAAAACACACTGCTTGGCCCACCTGATGGCACATTGGTCCTGGAAGGCCACTAGTCTAGGAAAAACAAAAACACACTTGCTAAACATTAGTTTAATCCTGCACCAATGTGCAGTTTCAGCTCTGCCCAGCTGAGCTCACTCAAGGCTTCCAAGAACCTTGGCGAATAGGAGATGAGGTTTAACATCCAAATCCATAACCATTTTTCTTTTCTTTTCTTAAGAAAACACAGTAGCGCATGCACAGTAGTGCATGTCTGTAATTTCAGGACTGAGAGGCTGAGGCAGAAGCATTTCAAGCTCAACTCCAGCCTGGGCAAGTTAACAAAAAGAAGCTCTGTCTCAAAATTTTTAAACTGGATGCAAATGGAACTCAGTGCAAAGATCCTGGGATTTAATCAAGGATAGATGGAAAGAAGGAAAAAGGAAAGGAGGAAACAGAACGATGGAAGACCAGAAAAGAGGGGAAAAGAGGAACGACGAGAGGGAAGAAAGAAACGAAGAAAACACACTTTGTGACATTAAACGTGTCCATTTTTTGCATGTCTTACATCGTCCCTCTCCTCTAAATACACACACTCCCGGGATCCAGCCACAGCCTATAGAAAGCCCCGGACACAGAACGTGGCAGCGCCCAACAGAAGCGCTCCGTATATGTAGGGACTGGGGACTCCCAAAACAAAGGGACACGGACATGGGCCTGGACCCAAGAAGCCCCTCCTGCAGCTACCACATGCTCAGTACCAGCCCACCGCGGACATGGGCTGTGCTCGGCCCACACACACGGAACGAGCACCTTATATCCGCATGTAGTATCAGCCCACGGACCCCAGGAAGACGCCATGCTCGGGAAAACCAGAATAACTCCACAGCCACAGCCTCTGCTCCACTTGAAAGGCTCAACAGTCACAACTGACTACGGTGACCGGCCAACCATGGGCACTCGGCTTAGGCAGAAGTGGGTCTGGCCCAGCCTGACTCTCCGTATCCCACTTAGGTACACACACTTCCCTCCACCCCTTCGGCATAGACAGCCTCAAAAAACCAAATGGGAGTACCCAGTTGTGGGGCTGTCACAGATACAACAAAAACACGCCCATGAAGCCTTCGGTTCGGAGCCAAGCCTGAAGTTAACTATGGGCTTCCAAAATGCGACTAAGAGTTCATCACCTCTAGCAATCTCAAAAAAAGTCACATTCCCGGACTCTCTAGGACGAGCAGCTGCAAACTCTACAGCACTTTAGACCTCCATGCAGAAGGCTTCCGGTGGAATAGCTTAGAGCTTGGTACTGGAGGGCGGGCAAACCAGTTCCCGCCCGCCAATCACAGACACCCACCAATCACAGACACCCACCAATCACAGGCACCTGCCAGCGGCACATCTACCAATTACAGGCATATCCACTTCAGGTGATTCTCCACTTCCGGCCTAGAGACTGCGCAAAGCCGGAAGAGGAATGTCCCCCCAGGCAGAGGAAGAAAATGAACATAGAAAGGAGAGAAGTAGCGGCCAGGTGGCAACGCGGCGTCGGCTACTTACTGTAGGAGTAGCTGCTCACTTCCGAGGCGAAAGGGGAATGGGCCGACTTGGGCTGGCCTCTGGCCTTGAACCCCACCTCCATCTTCCTGGCTTTGGAGGCCCTTTTGTGTTTACCTTCTTTAGAAGATTTCAGAGACAGGCCCAGGCCTTTGGCCAGTGCCTTCCTGTTCTTGCCCAGCAGGCTGTCATAAGGAGTCAAGAACCTGCCGCAGCCTCCACTAGTTTTCGATTTCCCCCCAGAACTGTCCGAAAACTTGAAGGGCGATTTCAACTTGTCCTGCTTTGTGAGGGAGAGGGCCTTGTCTAGCTTGCTTGCCAACTGCTCCTGGTCGCTGGCCATCTTCTTCTTCTTAATCTTTAGCTACGGAGGGAAGTTGGGTTACAGGTTAGAACATTTGACAAGAAAAGATAGTGGGTTTCAGTACACAGTTCTTGACAACCCTGGGCTCCGGTCCTTTTTTATGATTGACTTACTGCGCTCCTCTCACCTCTGTCCTTTTACTTTGTAAAAAGAGGACATTTCTGTCTGGACATCACCAGGCTGTTCTGAAGATGAACCAAGATAATGCACAAAAAGCATTTATCAGCCTGTAATCCCAGCACTCTTTGGGAGGCCAGGCTGGAACATCACCAGTAGTCTGAGACCAGCCTGGACTATATAGTGAGTTCAAGGACTATATAGTGAGTTCAATCTGAACTGTATAGCGAGACCCTGTCTCAAAAAAAAGAAAAAAAAAAAAGCATTTATCAAAATGCCTGGCCCAAAGTAACCACTTATTAAATAGCTGTTACTATGGTTACAGTCAGCACTGGCCCTGGCATTGCCACACTGGCTTTTCATAGCACTATCTGGTACCTCCTTGGGAAGCACTTTAAGAAAGCACAGCTGCTGATGGCCCAGAGAAGGTAGCTCTGAGTTGAGAAAGGAAAGAACAAAGCAAGATTGAAAGGCCAGCCAGGCACAGTGTAGCACAGGCCTGTAATCTCAGCATCTTGGGGAGTGGAGCAGAAGGACTGAAGGTTGAAGCCAGTCAGCAATTTTAGTGAGCCCCTCTCTCTCAAAAAATAAAAAGGGCTGGAAATGTAGCTCAGTTGCAATCCTCAGTAGTGTAAAATAAATAAATAAATGAACCAGAGTGTGCTGATCTGCTTATCTGAACCACCTACAGTAGCTGAAGGAGACTGCTGTAGTCTAAGTCACCCATCTAACTAAAAGGGCCAAAACTGCCAAGAAAATGCCTGAAGTGTGTCTTGGATGCCTGAAGCAGAAAGAATAATTAAGAGATTTCACAGATTAAATTCCTGCTTAAGGGTCTATCTTCAACTGTATTCATTTGTTGACGTGAAATGCAGTTTCAAACCCATTAATGCCCTGCATTTCAACATGTTATCTCTGTTTTCTTTAATCAAGTAGTATTTCATAAAGAGGAAAGAAGCTGGGACACTGTCATTTAAACAAAAATGAAAGCATCCCTCAGCACAATTTTGAGATGAAAAAGAATCATGATGTACAAACTGTCAGTCTTTCTGGTCCGGGACCCATCTCCCTCTGTCTTCCCCTCTGATGGCCAAATCAACCAAAACATCCCCTTAACACAGGGCCTCATGGGGAGGGAAGACAAGGTGCATTAGCATTTAGAGATGAGGCCCTTAAGTGGAAGATTTCAATACTCTGCAGAAATAAGAAAAATTAAGGAGTTGGCTCTCACCCCATTACCTCTAGAGAATTCACAGAGGAAATTACAATGGCACCGGTTCCTTGTTTTTTAGAACTTCAAAACGGTGGAGCTGCTCGTTAAACAATTATACTGTTGAACAACAGAGTAATTGCATTATTTGGCTAAGAACTTGCAATCTCCCTGCTTGGTTTCAGCAAAGGGTCAAGGAGCACACAAATGGATTTAGTTCTGGTTCTGCCTCTGAGGCTGCATTGCTTTGCTCAGTCCCTCATCTCCTCTGACCCTTGGGGGAAAAGTAACTATTCCTTACAGCAACAGGACCCAACAGACCTGCAAAGGGAACGTGCACACTCTCAAGCACAACCTCCAGACCCAGGATCACAGCACAGCTGGAAGCCTGGGCTACTGACCTGACTCATGAAGTCAGACGAGGCCTCCTGTTCATCCCAGCTCTGGTTCCTGCCCCTGGCTTTCCCCATTCCAATGAGAGCATCGTGTTCCTCCTCAGGCCCTTTGTGTCTCTTCCTTATCCCAGCTCCAAGCTCATAGTCATCCGATGTCAGTAAGGACTTGGTGCTCAGCCTGAAACCCAAACACACACTGGTCAGCACACTTGCCAGGCCACCCTCCAGGGCAGGGGTCCACCTTGTGGCCCTGAAGGCTGGGCTCTGGAAGCTGAAGCACAGTTTTGGATGCTATAGCACCAATCTGGGGAGACAAATCTTGCAAAACCAAAGTGCTAGAATGCTGAGATATTTGTGAATTAGGCAGAGAGTATCACGTAGAAGAAACAAAACTTCAGGGATGGGGATACAGCTCAGCGGCACAGTGCCTGCCTGTCAGGCACCAGGTTGTGAGTCGGATCCCTAGTACCAAAAAAAAAAAAAAAAAACTTCAACTCAGCATCCTCTGCTGGCGTCTTTCATCTCTTTTCACACATATACATACACACACGCACACACACACCCTTTAAACAGTGATCTACCTCTCTACCAAACATTCCAAAAATAAGGATCAGAAGCAAGGATCAGAAATGCCAAGGAAATCCACCAGGATGGGAGAGAAATTAAGACCAGGAGCTTATATGAAGGAACCATTAGTTCGCCTCCCATTTCCCTGTGAGTCCAGGCAGCTGGGACACAGACAAAGGCTTTTCTTCCTTGCTTTGAGCTGAAGCCTCACAGGTAATAAAAGCAGCTCATCTTGGCTTGGTGCTTATACTGTGTCTCGTACTGTTAGTGCCTTCTATTTTAGTCGCAGAACAATGTGGTATTATGTGCAGTTTTTTTGGAGGGGTTTTTTTTTTTTTTTTTTTTTTAATAGAAAAGAAAACCAAGGCCTGAAAAAGTTAATACCTGCCTTAGGTTGCAGGAGAGGTGGACCTGGAACTCAGCAGGACTTTCACCCCCCCAGGCCTACACCTCTGACCACTAAGCCTGCACTGACCGGCCACAGCCACAAGCAGTCTTCTCCAGGAGACTACCCTGCCCCGCTGTAGCTGGCAGCTCTGCATCTCTTCCTCTCTCCATCCTCTCTTCGGTCAGCAACATCCGGGAAGGTTAAGTGAGTGATTTTGGGGCTGTACACAGCTTTCCCTTGAGAAGACCCACAGCTGCCCTGCTGTCTCTCAGGCACCTTTGGGAATACTGCAAGGGCTCCTTCCTTCTGCTTCCCTGTCCTGGACTGCCATGGCCCAGGTTGCAAGGCCACAGCATACTGCAGCTCCCTTCCTCATTCGGCTTGTCGCCCAACGCCCAGCAATGCCCAGGGAAAACAAAGCCTGGTTCGGGGGCGAGGGGGTGCTCTTTCCAGCCAGCATCCAACACCACCTCCAATGTCGCCATACTAATCTGCTGCCACTGCCACCAAGGACCTCATCCCCAGAGCACACAGAAGCAATGGCCCTGGTCTCAGGCAGGAAAAGCCAGCAGTTCAGGCCAGGAGGATGGGGAAATGTCCAGCACGGGAGGACTCAAGCGACAGCATGTGTCAGGCAGTCACAGCAAGGCTGGCGGCTCTGCAGCGGGAGGTGCACGGAGCGGGCAGGAGTTAGGCCCTGGCCATGAGAGAAGCAGACTGGCAGGAAGGCAGGGTCGAGCACAGGGCGACCTCTCACTGGGTCAGTCCTTCTAGCCTGGCTTGCCCTGTACGCCTGGGCAGCACGCCAAGCTCCCTAGGAGCTGTTGCTCTAGGGGTTAAGAGCCCGGGGGACTCAAGGTCCCCAGGCGCAGGTACCTGACTGGGCCTTGCACCTCCCCTCCAAGCTGAGTGCCAGTCCCCGACCCACCGAGGGGCCAGCCTTACTTTCCGCTACTGCTGTGGCTCTTCCCTCTCTTGCGGGGGGGCGACAGGGCGCTCAGGGCGTGGGTCCGTTTCCGTGGCCTGCCAGGGCCTCTGCGTGCCAAGCTTCTATGGGGATCCTCGTGCCTGTCCCTTAAAGAGAACCACAGGCTTGGCTGTGAACTTGGGGGTAGGCCAGGCGCGGAGAGGGGCACACGCTGCGCACACGTCACTAGGGTCCACGCATACTTGGCAGCAGCCACAGCCTACCTACCAAGCCCAGCACCAGTGTGGCACGGCCCAGATGCCTGCCTGCCACTGCCTGACCGCCTGGCAGGCCAGCCAACCCATGGGGTGCAGGCTGAGCACTTACCCAGAGTCCCGGCGGCGCTGCAGCTTCACAAGCTCACGCTGCTTCTCCTTGTACTGGCGCTGCACCTCCGCCAGCCGCATCCGGAAGTCCAGCTCCAGGGCGTCCATGTCTTCCAGGGAAGACTTCATAGCAAACATCTGGAGGGGCCGGGGAGAGGGACGGGCAAAGCGGTGAGGATGGGAATACCAGCAACTGCTCGGCTCCTTGTCAGGTGGCCACTCACAGGTGGGGACACTGAAGGCCAGGCCTTTGGGGTTGCTGCCACTTACTACCTGTGGCCTGGGCCCCATCGCTGTGCTACGGACCACAGCAGCACAGTGTCAGCACTCAGACACTATGGGTAAAGCATAGTACCTTTCCTGTTAGGAGGGTTCAGGGAGGAAGGCTACCTGGTGTTGGGCATGGGCAGAGGTTCAGAGAGAGGGCAGCATGGGCCCAAGGCCCCACAGGCAGCAAAGGGCAGCGCCAAGCCTGGCACCCAGGCTGCTCTCTTCTCAGTCCACCCAGCTGCCATTTGGGTGACGTGCCCAATGAGGTATCAGATAGAGAACTAAAGCAAAATGGGCCTGGTGACATACACCTATCATCCCAGCATGCTTGGGAGGCTGAGGCAGGAGGATCGCAAGTTTGAGCCCAGCCTGAGCCACTTACACCTGATCTTAAAATAAAAAGGGCCGAGGAATAGAGCTCACTGTAGAGGCCCTGGGTTCAACCCCTAGTAGTGTGAAGAAATAAATAAACCCAAAAGGGAAATGACCTACTCAGGGGCCCATACCAAGTCAACGGAAGAAGCCAGATGCAGGTGAGACCCCTCTGGCTCTGAAGCCAGCTACGTTCCAGGAAGAGGGCAGCTCTGTGTGGTTAGTATCTGCCTCTATCCCGGGGAAACAGGAAAAAGGCCAGTGCCACTCACCCGCTCCTCTTTCTTCTGCATCCAGCTGTACTTCTTATTGGGGTTCAGCTCCCGAGGCAGCCGCAAGTTCTTGAGTGGGTCCGCAAAGGGGCTGTCCAGTACTTCCTTCAGCATGTGGCTGCTGGCCGCCAGCAGGCTCTCCAGCGAGGGCCGCACGGCCAGGCCGGGCTCCACACCTGCAGGCAGGCGGGAAGAGCATGAGCCACATGGCAAGGGGCTGGCACTGCAGTCAAACCCCTCGGTGACCCCAAGCACGGAGAAAGATGGAGGCCCAGAGCTGACACAGGCCCCTGGCTTCGTGGCACCTTAAGACACCTGGACTGAGGCCTTCCAGAGACGCGGGACACAGTGCTAAGAGGATCGGACAGGCAAGATGCAATCTGCAGCTCAGTCTCAGCCTACCCTGTGTACAGGGGCACAGAACGCTCAGCACAGTCACCAGAGCCTGACAGATCCTCTCTAGGAATGGGGGCACTCTCTTCGGTGAATACAGACAGCTCCCAGCAGAAAACAAGATGCTGGCCACGGTGGTACACACCTAAAATTCCTGCAGTCTGCGAGGCTGAGGCAGGAAGATCACAGGTGCCAGCCCAGGCTAGGCAGCTTAGTTTCATAACTTACTGAGATCCTTCTCAAAAATTTGAAAAAGGGGTAGAAATACGGCTCAGTGCAAATGCCCTGGGTTCAATCTCAGCACTGGAAAAAAAAATAGAAGGAAATGGAGGAGGAGGGAGAAGGGGAAGGGGGTGCGTACCTGCACCACCACATCAGGCTTTTGATTTTATTTCCCTCAATGGACAAAGAGGCACAGCCAGTGATAGGAAACCCCCAACTAAGGTGGTCCCCAGGTCGAAATATAGTTGTTTCCCCCCAAAAGCATTATTCACTACCCCCCCGAAAGTCACCTCCAACCAGAACCCAGCAGCAGGAGAAAGGAATTAGGTTCCATCGCCACCAAATTGAAACAAGCTCTCCTCTGATCTAAAATATGATCCATTGTCATGAATGTTACGGGTGCGCTTGAGGGGAAAATGCCATTCTCTGTTGTTACTGGTGTAAGTTCCGGAAGGTGGACCATTGAGCAGGACAGCATGGAGATCCACGCTTTTCTCTAGGCTCTGGGCACATCTGGGGCCTGGCCTTGCCTGCGTGGCTATCACTGCAGGAGGCTAGCAGCTCCCCGGCTCTCCCACTAGATGTCAGCAGTGCACCCCTGAAGTTGTGACAGATGAAATGATACCACCCCTGTCCCCTTGGGGGCAGAATCACCCTACAGACCATCTCTGGTTTTGCTCTTGTAAGGGATGATCCAAATTACGATGAAAAACTTTTTTAAAATTTTAAAAACTTACAGCAAAAGACATATGGGCACTTGCCCCCCACCTTAAAATCATCACCCTTGATTCCAACACACTTATCCCATTGTTCTTGACACTTTCTGAAGCAGTTCTGGAAGTCTTCTCACGTCTTTACAGGGTGTGATCAAAATGCTGTGAATGCTCCTGCCCAGTGCCAGCCAATGGAGAGGCGGCATCGTAAAAACATGACACTGTGCCCTCACCCACCTGATTCACTGGATCTGGCGCCTTCCAACTTCTGCTCTGCCCCAAAGTCAAAATGACCGTAAAAGGGAAATGTTTGGAATCAACTCAGGATACTGAAATATTGAGGCACCCACAGGAGTGCAACTAAAGACACTCAGGAAGAGGAATTTCAGAACTGCTTCAGAAAATGGCAAGGAGCTGGGTTTGGGTGGCACACACCTGCAATTCCAGCACTTGGAAGGCTGAAGCAGGAGGATCACTGTAAGTCTGACACCAGCCTGGACTACACAGTGAACTCAATACCAGTCTGGACTACACAGTGAGACCCTGTCTCAAAAGAAAAAAGAAAAAAAAAAAAAAAAAAAAACCACAAAGTGGCAAGGACAATGAGTGTTGGAAGCAGGAGTGGGGTTCTGAGGGGATCCACGGCAGTATGTCTTTCACAGTGACCATACGTATTAAAGCAGGCCACGTGATGCTGGACATGGTAGTGCTTGCCTGTAATTTCAGCACTCAGGAGGCTGAGACAGGAAGATCACTGAGTTTGAGGTCAGCCTGAACTATAGAGTGAGATCCTGCCTCAAAAAATAAAATAAACAACAGGCCACGCGGCAGCAAACTCCACCCATTCCTGTGAGCTGCTGTCAGACTGCAGCAGGTGGCTCGGCCTGAAGGGACACCTCTGCTCCACCTCACCCCCCTCATGGTCCTCCGTAAAGCAGGGGACAGCTGTCCTACAGAGCAGGACTAAGACACCACTTAGTCATCTCCTCCCTCCAACAAGCTGAGGCTTTCAAATGACATCTAAAAGACACCCGTGTGGCCTCTGGGCCAGCCAGTAAGGGATCAGTTGTCTCCCTACAACATAATGTTGGGTACTGACCCCCAGCACCTCAGAACATGAACAAACCCAGTGACCAAGCGCAAGGCAGCATTTAGGATGGGCCCGAATCCAGCATGGCTGGAGCCCTTGTAGGGAAGGAAATTCAGAGACAGGACAAGCACACAGGAAAAGACACAGGGCAAGGATGGCCACCCACAAGCCCACAAGACTGGCCCATGTGACCCTCAGCAGGAGCCAGTCCTGCCAACATCTGATCGCAGACATCCCAACTACCTGGGAGGCCGAGGCAGGAGAACTGCAAGTTCAAGGCCAGCTTGAGCAACTGAATGAGACCCGGGCTCAAAAAAAGGGCTGGGATGTAGTTCAGTGCAAAGGCCCCAGGTTCAATCCGTAGCACCCCAAACCAAGCAAACAAAACACTTCTAGCCTCTAAAACTGCGAGACATGGACTTTCTCTCGTCAAAGCCGCCCCGTCTCCTGTGAGGTGTTAGGCAGCCCCAATGTCCGTCCGAGGAGGCCCTGGGAACACTGACTCCAGCCAGATGAGGCCGCAGGGCACCAGGTAGAGGGCAGAGGTGGGCAGCAGCCACAAACCACATCCCCGCCCCTGTGGCCACTTCCTGAACACAGGCCCTACCTTCCCGCTACTGTCTGGTCCCTCCTCAGGCCTCACTGAAAGAAAACCCACCACCAGTTAGTAGAATCAGCAAGATTTTCAGTTTCTTCTGTTAAAAACTCTGACGACCTTTTTTGTTTTTGTTTTGGGCAATCCTGGGGATTGAACTCAGGACCTTTGTACAGAGCTACACGCCCAGCCCTTTCTGTGTTTTTTATTTTGAAATGCGATCTTGCTAAATCACTAAGTTGCCCAAACTGAACTTGAACCTTGAGATCCTCCTGCCTCAGCCTCCCAGAGTAGAGATTACAGGCTGTGTGTCACCACACCGAGCTCCTATGACTATTTTAATGACCGAGAGACCACAATGGAGGTCACGACAACTACACACACCAGGTATCTGTGGGAGGTGGGAGGGGGCTCTGTCACATAGTCAATGGGACACCTCCCCAGCTTCCTGGAGGCCATCTGACCACAGGGACCAAAAGGCAACCTTCTGACCCAACTGTACAACCACTGGGAACACAAGCCAAGGAGAATCAGAGCAGGGCAATGTTTTTCCACAAGGATAGCATTGTGCTATCTGCAACAGGAAAATAAGAAAATAAACCAAAAAGTGCCTACCTAGGAATGGGCCATCAAATGCCAGGGCCAGGGCCAGGCAGACAACCAAGCAGTCTCTAAAAACAATGTTTTGTAAACCAGGCACACACTCTAGGAGGCTGAGGCAGGAGGTCACAGCCTGGGCAATCTAGTGATATAGCAAGACCCTGTCTCAAAATAAAAAAGTAAATAAGGGCTGGAATGCAGCTCAGTGCAAAGGCTCTGGGTTCAATCCCCAGTACTAGAAAAGTTTTCTAAAAGCCACAGTTTTGCCAGACATGGCGGTACACGCCTATAAATCCCAGCACTCAGAAGACTGAGGCAGGGGGGCCACCGGGAGTTCCAGGCCAGCCTGGGCTACTAAAGTCAAGGCCAGTCTGAACTCCATAGCAAGACCCTGTCTCAAAAATAAATAAATAGGGCCAGGGATGTTACTCAGTGGCACGGTGCCTACCTGGTAAACAAAAGGTCCCAAGTTCAATAAATAAACAAATATAAACACCACAGCTTTGAAAAATGTTTCAATAAGAATCTACTAAGCAGCTGTACACAGTGGCACATGCCTGAAATCCCAGCACTTGGGAGGCTGAGGCAGGAGGATCAGTGCCAAGTTCGAGACCAGCCTGGGCTACAAAGTAAGTTCAAGGCCAGCCTGAACAAAGTAAAAGAATCAACTAACTGAACAAAGCAGGACTGCAGAACACTGCTTGCATCATTTTGGGAGCAAATGTATGTGACCCTGATACAGGAGAAGTGCTGAGAGCATCCACAGAACACAGCAAAGACATCAGCCTCTCACAGCTGCCCATGCCAACCCCTCCTCAGCACCAGGGGCCAGTCCTGCCTGGAGCGCTGGTGTGCCTCACTTCCCTGGGCTGACCAGAACTGCCCCTCCTGCTGAAGGGACACCTTTCCTTACAGCCCACCCCACGACCTGGAAGTGACCAGTGGGTGTGACAGCCTGGCCCACCTCTCCAGGCTCAGGATTTGCTGCTGTAAGAAGCATACAGCAGCCAGGCACAGTGGCACACACCTATAATCCTCCCACTCTCAGAGGCTGAGGCAGGAAGATGGCAAGTTCAAGCCCAGACTGGGCAACTTAGTGTAATCCGGTCTCAGGATAAAAAAGGACTGCAGAAGTAACACGAGGGGAAGACCCTGAGTTCAAGCCCAATACTGGAAAAAAAAATGAACTATGTAGTTCCAGCTATTGGGAGGCTGAAGTGAGAAGATCCCTGAATTCCAGGAGTCCAAGGCCAGTCTGGGAAGCACAGCAAGTCCTGGCTCCAAAAATAGGTTGCAGAGGGGATCAATCAGGGGCCGGGATCACCAGCACCACTAACAAAACAGTGTGATCCTAAATCAACCCAAGAGGGTATAAGTCTCAGAGTCTTTGCCAGAGCCCCTAGTAAAAGGGTGGCTTCCTTCCCGAGGCTGCTGAGCAGAGCTGAACGGGCCTGGGAGGAGTTGGTAGAGCCCCCAATGAGGACAATGAGCCGGCCTCAAACCAGGCCAACAGAGAAGTAGAACAGGGAAAGAGGGAAGAGGACAGACTGCCGGAAGCAGGTGCAGAGGCAAGGAGAAACTGCTGGTAATTGTTTGAGCACCTGGATCTAGCCATACCTGAAACTGCCAACAACTGCAAGTTTGACTCCCTAAGCCAGTAAATTTTCTCCTCCCTTTTTTAAAAGCCAGTTTAAATGAGAATTTCTGTTCTTTACACCCAAAGAATCATGCTAATACAAACACACCTTTGAAGAAAGGAGAAGAAATTTTACTACCAGGAAATCCAGGGACTAGTGGCATAACAATGTATGTTGAACGTTACTTAACTGAATACCTAAAACTTGCCAAAATGGTACATTTTGCTGTATTTTATCACAATGTTTAAAAAACTGGTATGAACAAGCTCTATTCTGGGGCTCTTCAAAGTTAGAAAACTTTTTTTGTGTGTGTGGTACTGGATATCGAACTCATAACCTCACCCTTGCCAGGGAGGCACTTATGCCGCTAAGCTAAATCCCCGGCCCAAGGTTAGAAAATCTTATTCTAAAAAAACTTTTTAGCTTTTTGAGACAAGGTCTCACTATGTAGTACAGACTGGCTTTGAACTACGTAGCCCAGGCTGGCCTCAAACTCACAGCAATGCTCCTGCCTCAGCCTCGAAAGTACTGGAATTACAGATGTGCATTACCATGACCAGCTCAAAAAATGTTTTAAAAAACAATCACAGAACCAACCATTAAGTGCAACACTCACCTCCCACTTCCTGGCTCCTCCTCTCGAGCTCCAGCTCTGCGATCTCGCTCAGCAGGGTGATGCCCTGCAGGAATCCCTGCTCCAGGACCAGACTCGGGGTTGTGTCCAGCCTCTCCACGGCCTGGGCTCCAGAGTCCGGGGAGGGCAGAGGCCTGGCCTGAGGCATCTCTGCCGCAGCCGCCAGGGCATTCATGCCAGCCAGTGGGTCCTCCAGGCCAGGCAGAAACTGGTCTGAGGACCCCTCTTCCAGGTAGCAGGTGCTGGCAGGCACAGGCACGGCCTCCTGGGCCTCCAGGTTGGAGCACTGTCCCTCCCTGGCAGGCAGGTCACAGTCTGGCAGTTCAAGGCTAGGCTGGGGTTCACTCAGAATTGGTTGTGCCAGGCCTTCCTCGGGCCCAGCCTCGGCCACAGGGGTCTCCATGGGCACATCAAGGGGCACCTCCACTGGCTCCTCCTTAGTCTCTACCAGTGGCTCGGGTGACAGCCGCCCCGCTAGCTCCAGGACGGCTGCGTGGGACTCTGTCCGGCCTGGCAACTCCGCCTGTACCTCAGCCCCCTCTGCAAAATCTGAGTCTTCGGAGGGCTCTGGGCAGCCCTTCCCTGGGGCGCCCAGCACCTGAGCCTCCCGCAGGCCACTTCCACAGCTGCCTGCAGGGCTTGCTGCCACCATGGCTTCAGGGACAGGCAGGGCCAGCGGTGACTCCAGTGGTGGCAACTCCGCAGGGCCTTCTTCCACATCCTCCACTTCGGCCTTCACCTCCCGGTCAGCCAGTGGCTCCTCTTCCGGGGCCTCCCGAAGCGGCTCGGGGATCTTAGAGGGTGACAGGCAGATGGGTTTGTCTTCAGGAGAGAGGTCCAGGCGCTCGGGGCCATTGGCTGGAAGTGGCACATCAGGGGCCAGGCCATCGGCGTCGGCAGCCGCTGTGGGCTGCAGCAGGAATGGATAGGGCCTCCCATAGTGCGGTGGCAGGGCTTGGAACGGGTACCTCGGGGGGATGTCTGCCAAGAACACCAGAGATCAGCGTGAGGGGGCCCCAAGGGTTCAACACCCCCGTATCCTCACCTGTCCACTACCCAGGCCACAGCCATGCTCTGCATGACAGACTGCAAGGCTGGAAGCACTCTCAGGTGATGAGAAATACAGGGGCCCAACCATGCACCCGGGCCTTGGAGATATCAACAAGCCATCACCTTATCCCTAAGGGTTTTGGGGTAGGGTCACCCACGGCCATCCTGGCACCTTTAGCCCCTGGGTACCCAGCATAAGGCTTAGCCAGAAGCAAATCCTGAACCTCCACAAAGACCTGAACCTCCTCCCCCAGCCGGGATGCCTCAGGATCCTGGAGAACCCAGGAGAAGCCAGCACCCGATCCCAATGACACGGATGCTCAAAACATCAACGTGTCCCCCACCCGCAGCCCAGCCTGAGAACAGGGTGTGTGCAGTGACTGCCCCAGTGCCAGGCCCAGCCCAGAGCAGCCAGGCCCCGGGCGCTCAGCGGGAACCCGAAGACGGTGAAGAGGGAAGAGAGCAGCTCAGGAATCACACTAAATCGCCCCAGAGAAAGGCAGCCACCTTCCCAAGCTTGCACAGCACCGGGACCAAAATCTGAATTAGAACCCAAATCCTCCTGAGTGCAAGTACACACTCCTTTACCAGACCACAGAGGAGGACGCAAGCTCAGCCCCAAACCACCTGCAGCAGGTCCTGGCAGACGCAGGGGGCCAGCACGACTGCCGCCCAGAACAGGTGCCTCAGAGCTGCTGCTACTCAGCGCGAGGAGTTGTATGGTCTCGTTCTGCTTAACACTCAGGACCCCTCCTCCTGGCGCAAGGACTGCTGTTTCACCTACGTCCATGGCACAAGCACCACTGACCACCTGTGTGCATGTGGACGCATTCCACAGTCTGGCCGGAGGGCTGGCACACATAGGGGCTCAACAAAGACTCAAAATGCATGAAGCTTGGTGGGGTAGAACACACTTGGGAGTCTCAAAACTCTAGCAGGCTGAGGCAGGAAGACGACTGATGAGTTTGAGCCCAACCTGGGCTACTTAAGTGACTCAGTGAGACCTTATCTCAACATAAAAAATAAGAGCCAGGGATATAGCTTAGTGCAAAAGCCCTGGGCTCAATCCCCAGTACTGAGGAGGAAAAAAAAAAAGGAAAGGAAAAAAAATCATAAAAAAAGGGGAAAAAAGATACATGGTTGCAATCCTAGCACTCCAGAGGCTGAGGCAGGAGGAGCACTATGAGGCCTAGGCGAGGCCAGCCTGGGCTACATAAGCAAGTTCAAGGCCAGCCTTCACTACACAAAAGAAAAAACAAAACAAAACAAAAAAAGAGCCATGCATGGTGGCACAAGCCTGTAATCTCAGCGCTCAGAAGGCTGAGACAGGAGAACCATTTCAAGTTCAAGATCCACCTAGGCTACAAAGTGAGCTCAAAGCTGGCCTAAACTGCACAGTGAGACCCTGTCTCAAAAAAGACCAAAAAAAAAAAAAAAAAAAATCAGACAGTGGAGTCCATGTGTCCCCAGACAGAGCCAACGCAGGCGGCCGTCGCTCCTACCTGAGAACAGGGCCTGGAAGGGGCTGGGGGCTTCCTTCTCCAGCTCCAAGTCCTTCTTCTCCACCACATTTTCGGGGGCCTCTTCCTTTCGGGTGAGGCCAGGGGTGGGCGGCGGGGAGGCGGGAGGCGGGCTGCTGGGGAGGGAGCTGGGCGTGGCAGGGTAGGCATAGGCAGGCGGCTTGGCCACGTCCTCCAGCTTCTGGATGACCTTGGCCTTCAGGGCAGCCACGGGGGAGGCACGGGGGGATGGCGGTGGGCTAACAGCCTTGCCATAGGTGCCCGCGGGGCCGGTGGCCAGGCCTGGAGGCTTGCGAGGCAGCAGCCCTGGGCCGGCAGTGGCCAGCCCAGCCTTGCCGGCAGCTTCCAAGCTCCGCTTGCTCACTTTTTCCTCCATTTCAGCACGCTGCTCCTGGGCCTTCAGACGCTCCTGCTGCAGAGGGGGCAGTAGGCAGGGTCAACGTGCCCAGCCCTGGGGTCCCCCAGCCTGGGGGGAGCCTCAGGCCAGGCCCGAGGTCCCGGCCACCCAGCCGGGCCCGAGACAGACATTCCGTCATGGCGCACGCGTAATAAGCACAGGGTTCCATGGAATCTCAATAGACCCCCCCAGCTCCTTCCCCAGGGGAAGTGGGGACCTCCGTCTGGACCCCTGCTGGGACCCTCAAGGTAGAGCATGGGGCTCCTGAAGACAGCAGGCACCAACACAGTGTTATGACACCTGCCCCTGAGGAGCAGCCACTGCACTGTCACCTGTCCCAGGACAGCAGAGCCTGTGTTTGAGGCTGTTGACAAGTGGGTTTTTGGAAAGCAGGGGACGGCCAGACAGAGCTCGTGGTGCCAGCAGTTAGCACACAGATCAACCAAGACCTGCTGCTCCACTGTCACCAAGCCACCATCAGCAAATCAGTAACTGGCGGTGACCAGATTTCCATTCACTGGAAGACTAGAGCCACAAAGTCACGTGCCGGAGCACCTGCAGGCAGCGCTGCAGAGCCAAGGTTCACGCCCAGGGCCTGCTAGGCCACACAGCTGCCTTCTCCATCCAGCAGGGTCACAGCCCAAGGGAGAGGGGACATGGCAAAGCCAAGCACAGCTCTCCCGCTGACCCCAGAGAGGACCCCAAGTGCCCTGTGGGATCAGGAGGCCCATTCTCAATGAGAAGGGACCTCGGGGCCATCATCGGCCAGCAGCTGGGCCTTCTGAGCCTGCTCTGAGCAGCCAGCCAGAGAAGAGCCCAGCCCTCCCTGCCATCCAAACTCCCTTGGTTTCCCCTTGGCGCCCTGGTGAAGCTGCTCTGCCTTGTTTTCCCCTTGGTGCCCTGATGAAGCTGCTGCTCTGCTGGAGGGTCATCCCTTCCCTCTCTGCAGGAAGCCCTCCCTGAGAACCCCACCTCTGGGTCCCATCCCCCTGCCCCCCGCTGCACCCATTCCTCTCGGCCAACTCACCACTATCTGGGCGCTGCGCTGCAGCTCCAGGGCCTGGGCGGCCTGCTGCTGTAGGTAGAGGAGCTCCTGCTGCCGCAGGAAGTGCTGCTGGGAGAAGAGCTGCAGGTGCTGCGCGTGGTGCAGGGGGCTGCGGCCCGGTGGGTACAGCGCTGGCCAGAGGGGCGGCACAGCAGCCCGCTCCATAAGCTCGGCTGCTGGGACACAGCAGGGTGTCACCTTCGGCCCAGGCCCTCCCAGACCCCAGCCTCAACTGCTCCAAGGACACCACCATGAGAATCCCCAAAGGCTTGGGCACCTAAGCCCCGTAGGGCTGCCCGGCCAGGCTCTGCTTATGAGGTTTCTACATACAAATTCCCCAAAACAAGGACCCCAAAGCCTGATCCTATGGGTGCCACTGAGGTCAGGATGTTTTCTCCTGAGCCCATTTGTCCCCATCGCATTCTGTAGAGCCAGGCACTGTGTCACTTACCGAAATGAGGCAGGTGATCACTGGGGATGACCACCAGCTGGCCCGACTGGGGGTCCCTGACAAACTGGTAGGCCGATGGCAGGGAGGCCCCCAGGCCAGGTGGGAAGGCGGGTGCCATGCCCTGGTGTAGAGAGGGGGGCCCCAAACCTAGCAGGAGGGACCAAAGTGCACATCAACGCCAGGAGGCCCCTGAGCATCTGTCCACAGGCAGTCCCAACCCCAGAATCCAGTGCAGCCCCCACCTGGCCAGCTGCCCAGTCCCTGACCCTCTGGGAAGGAGCCATGGGCACGGGGCCAATGGCCACTACAAAGCAGTCCCACCTGGTCCTTCCCTGGTGGGCAGAAGAGAGGAAGCTAAGCCCCACAGACGGAAGGCGGGTGCCAGCTCTGAGCCCCCTACCCTATACCCAGGCCCCTGCCATCCCCCTCAAACAGAAAGGGGACCCTCAAGTCCCTGCTCACCATAGGGGTGGCCAGCAAGCCACATGGACGTGCTGCCCGAGCGGGGCAGCCACGGGTGTGTGGCCAGGTGGGCCGCAGGGTCAGCAGACCAGCGCCCTGAGCCCGCCAGTGCCGGGCCCCCAGTCACCATGAGGTTGGGGTTCAGACCATTAGGAGCACAACTGGTGGGGTGCAGGCGGGCCAGGTCAGCTAGCTCCTTACTTTCTCTGGAAGGAAGAACAGAGGCTTTGGGGACAGTCCAGGTCACCCGGGGTAGGAGGGAAAGAGGATACATTGGGGCCACAGTGTCCAGAGTCAAGGGGCCAAGCCCAGCAGGGGATCCCCTGGAGCCCCAGACCCCCAAGCCCTCACCGGAGCAGCTTCTCCTGGTCCCGGTCCAGCCGTCCCCCAAGCAGCCGCTCTTCCCGGTGCCTGGCCCGGTCCTCTGCGCAGTCCTCGTCAGCTCGGCCGTGCCCTGGGGGCCCAGGCAGCAGTGAGGCCCCCATCACCCCGAGCTGTCACTTCTGCCCTGCCCATGGCCTCGCCACCCCTCCCCCATACCCCTTCCTGCACCCCCCAGGACCCCAACACCCCAGGGCTGCCCATGCCCATCACACAGCTTCTTGTCCCCACAATGCCATTCCTCATGACTCAGCTCCCTCCAAGCCCTGCTCAGGGTCCTCTGCACCAGGAAACTTCCCTGCACCCCAAAGTCTGTCAGTCACATTCACGGTCAACAGTGCCAGAATAGGGCCGGGGATTTAGCTCAGTGGCTTAAGCGCCTGCCTGGCAAGTGCAAAGTCGTGAGTTCGATCCCTGGTACCAAAAAAAAAAAAAACAGTGCCAGAATAAGAGCACTAGTCGAGGACACTGTAATAAAACATCAGAATCCTACGCGTAATGGTAGGACATGGTCAGTTCGCCTCAGCCAAGGATCAGCACCCCGGGACACAACCATCAGGCACCCCTCCATGCCTCTATGTACCCCAAACCAGAAGCTTATCAGGGGCCAAATCTAGGAGAGGTTCAGGGCACCAGGCACCAGGAAAGGGGGGACCCACCAGCCCTAGAGCACAGCAGAGGAGCCGGAGGGAGGGCACAGCCACGTGACCCCTCCCCCATGGCCAAGGAACCGAAGATGCAGGACAGACAGCAGTCCGCACAGCGGCAGCCCATTGCTGGGGTGACTGGAGATGGCCAGTGGGGCCACCTGACAGGTGCCTCAGGGGCCCCCCCAGCCCTCTGGCAGTGGAGCCAGGACATCCAGGATTGAACCCAGGGCCTTCACAATGAGCTGCACCCCAGCTCTTTTTGTCTTGCCCCAGGTGGGGACAGAGAAGAATGGCAGGACAGGATCAGGCCTGCCTGTGGACTCCATAGGAAAACTGAGGGCCCATGGCTACACTGAAGAGTGAGGGAAAGGTCTCAGGTTCCCTTCTCCAGGGGCATCAGCCACCCAGGCCTACTGGTTCCCAAGGGTTCACTCACGCCCACTGGGACAGGCTACAGGCTCTGCATCCCTGGCACCCCAAAAGGGGCCAGTCCTTGGGGTGTACAGCCCACAATTTCAGAGCTCTCCACCCCCAGCACTGCCTGCTACCAGTAACCTGTCTGCAGGCCTATCCCATCTCGAGGGACCCACTGTCCCCAGGGTCCCCCAAGGCAAACAAAGGCGTTTTGAAGGACACGCCTGCGACACGGGCCCTGTACCTGGCTGTGCTCCAGCTCACCCTGCACTGCCCTGCAGCCTCTGAGGTGGGCTCGTGCCATCACCCCAAGGAACCAAGGCCCTGCTCTTCTGCTTTAATGTCTCCAGTGTCTCTGCATTTCAGTCCCAGGGCCATACACATGCTGCTCTCTCCACCCAGACCTTGGCTTCAAGTGCCACCTCCTCCAGCAGGCGTTCCCTGACCACCTCCCTCTCAGCCCTGGCCACAGGGTACAGATTTTCTACTTTTTGCTGGTTCACCATCTCCTCTGCCAGCCAGACTGTACCATGGCTGTCAGTTCTAACAGGTCTGTTCCTGGCTGTCCACCTCTCCCCTACACAATCCCTGATAGAGAGAATGGTCAGGGGTGGGTTTATGTAGATGTCTCAGGAAGAATAAGCTATGCAGTGGGAAAAGCAAGTGCCAAGGCCCTGAGGCAGGAGTGTGCCAAGCAACAGCACAGGGCCAGGGGAGCTAGAGAAGGCATAGGAGATGAGATCTCCTGGGGCAGGAGTCCCAGCCAGGAACAGGAACAGGGCTTAGGCTCTGTTCAGGTGAGGGGGTTAGCTCAGGCAGGTCTGAGCAGGACAATGTGAACAACACGTTCTCACCGAGGCTTTCAAAGCTACCGTCCTCCTGAACAACAAACAAGGGCACTCGCCTCTATGCCAAGTGGAGGGTGGGGGCCGAATGTGCACCTAGCCCTATCTCAGGAAGCTGCCTGCCTGGCTAGAGGCGCAGCTGCTCTGGGGAGTAGATGTGTGGGGCACAGGGCCGGCCCAGGCCAGGCACCCAGGGACAGACAGGGCGCCACCCAGTCTGAGGCTGAGCCAGGCGGAGCTCACACTTGCCACTGCCTCTGCCCACAGGCCCTTGCAGCACTGCCAACCCTGGAGGCTGATCCCACGCTCACCTCCCTCATCCCCAAAGAGGAAACTGAGGCACAGGAAGACAGAAAACGCTGCTGGGGTCCCATGACCAATACAGAGATGAGGCCCGGCAGGGGGTCTGGGCGGGTCTTCCAGGCCATGTAGGGGAATGGGTGGGCTTTGTAAAAGCATCACTGCATCCAGGGTCCATCAGGGCGAGGTGCTGTGTTCCTTCCCAAGTCACAAGTTTTCACTTTTCAGTCATGTCAGGCCCAGAGTCTGGGCTGCAGCTCGGTTCCCATGGCAACCCCCACCTGAATATCATCTGTGCATGTGACCAACTCATCACCACAAGCACAGCTTACACTGCCGCAACCCAAGCCCTATGCCATGTGACACGGAGGTGACAGGCAGGGGAGGAGGTTGGAGAGACAGGCCTTGGCTCGGGGCCCCAGCTCAGCCCCTCCTTGTCCCCTTGGGCCTCAGGCTCCCCATCAGCAAGTGGGGGGAGCAACAGTGCCTCCTTGAGGCATGCCACGGGGCACAGACCTGCAGCGCTGCCAGCACACGGGAGCAGCTGTCTAGGTGGCAGTGGCGGCTCCTATTTGCTGGGTGTCTTGGGCATGGGGCACTGGCTATGTGAGGTACAAGAGCCCCTAGAGGCAGCCCTTGTCCTGCAGGTGCACCCTGGGGCTTTCCGGAAGGCTGGGTGAGCTGAGGTGCACAGGTAGATGAACCAAGGCCCTGGGGCCTGACTGAGAGCAAAGGAAAGACCTGCCGCTCATGAAGCGCCTCCTCTGTGCCCACTGGGGCCTGACTGAGAGCAAAGGAAAGACCTGCCGCTCATGAAGCACCTCCTCTGTGCCCATCAGCCTGCCCGGGATTGCGCAGACCCTTGTTCAACGTCACACAGCTACAAAGGACCACGCCAGGATGCAAACCATATCGGGATATAGCAGGGACAGAAAGTCCTTCCAAAAAGTATGGGTGTGCTGGGTGTGGTGGCACAAGCCTATAATCCCAGCACTCTGGGAGGCTGAGGCAGGAACAGCACAAGCTTGAATCCAACATGGGCAACCCGGCAACTTAGCAAGACTTTCAAAATGTAAAGTAAAAATGGCTGGCAATGAGCTCAGTGAGAGACCTTGGGTTCCCTCCTCAGTACAGCAAAAATAAGACAGAGACTCGGGCTGGCAATCAGCCGGTGATGGCCTCACTTGTGTGCACAGGCACCAGGGGGTCCCCAGCCTCTCTCAAGACCACAGGGCCTAAGCCACCACTTCATAGGGCACTTGGTTTGGGGAGAAGAAGACTCTGGCCACCACCTGTCAATCATCAGCAGCAAGAGACAGAGGCAGACAGCTTCTGCCAGATCCTGGAATCTCAAGCCTCAGCCATGTCCACCATTCTTATGTGTGTGCCCGCAACCTCTCTCTCTCTCTCTCTCTCTCTCTCTCTCTCTCCTCTCTCTCTCTCTCTCTCACACACACACACACACACACACACACACACATACACACTCTGGCCACACTATGGGCACAGGCCCCACTGCGGACCATGACCCTGAACACAGCTGCCGCACAGCATCACGAGACACAAGAGATCAGGACCCCTCCAGGACAACAGACCTGAACCACTGAGGGGTGGATGGGTGTGTCCACCACCAAATGGTCACCTCCAAAAAAGAGCTGTTGTTCACCCTCCCCTCAAATCCCAGAATAAGACAGGCGCTCCTGCAAACCCCCAGAGTCAGAGGGTGGCGCTTCCCGGCTCAAGGGGTCTCTGCAGAGAAATGGACTCAGTCAATCAGTCAACAAACATCCACTAAGCATCATCCAACCATCCGTGCTGGAAGAGGATAAGGCAGAGCAGATAGGGCCCCAGCTCCCAACTCAAATATGCCTCAGGGAGGTGACTCTGGACCCTGAGCAAGAAGAGGGCACTGTGAGGGACAGTACAGCACAGGACACAGAGATACACAAGGACTGGTTAGACAATCAGCTTGGTATAAAAACAACCCTACTGAGCAATGCAGCTGGAGAGACCGAGGATGATGCCACCCCAGACACTAACCCAACTCCACTAGCTGCTGCACACAGGGACAGGTGCATCAAGCTGCTTGGAGTTGGCTTGGGCCGAGCCAAGGTGGGAGGGGGCCAGGAGAAGGGCACACAAGGTGCCTGGGCAGCTGAGGAAGGGGGCTTTCAGGGCACCACAGACAGGGATCCTGACTGGCCTAACGGTGGGCATGGAGCCGGGTCGGCAGCTGGTGGCTGGGGACAGAGGCTGACATCCCTTCCCATCTTCCCCAGCCTGTGACTCTGCCTCACGGCTCACCCACCCAGCCTCAGTCCCCAGTCTGCAGACGGCGCTCAGCTCACCAATGGGCTGTATTCTAGACCCCAAGTTCCACAGCTACACCACACATATGGAGTCTCAGTACCCCAAAAGAGTGTAAGGAAAGCCAGCCAACTAACCATGTTCTGAAAAAGTATCCAACCTCACTAGAAACTAAAAGAGAGGCACCATTTTATGCTACTGAAATTAGCAACTGTTTGTTGTTTCTTATTTAAGTATAGCTCAGAGGCGCTAAACCAAAACAAATGGGGTGGGGGTGCAGCTTAGCAGTAGAGTGCTTCCCTAGTATGAAAGAGGCCCCAAGTTTGATCCCAGGACCACCAAAATAATAAAACTCAGATACCATGGTGCATGCTTGCACTCCCAGAACACTGGGAGGCTGAGAAAGGAGGGTCATAAGTTCAAGTCCCACCCAGACAACTTAGTGAGACTCTGTCTCAAAATAAAAAAATAAAAGGGGCTGGGGATGTAGCTCAGTGGTAGAGGCACACTCTTCGTAGTATCACTAAAACTAAAATAAAAATAAAGCAGTGACGAATATACTGCTATCAAGCACTTAAAAAATAGAGTCACAGGGCCGGGGACTTAGCTCAGTGGCATAAGCGCCTGCCTGGCGAGCGCACGGTCATGAGTTCGATCCCCCATACCACCAAAAAAAAATCAGTCACTTATATACTGAATGTCAAAAAGAATATGGGGACCCTCATTTCTGCCCTCCCACACTGGCTCATTCACCCACTCACCAAACACCTACTATGTGCCAGTTCTCACACTGGGTAGAGACCCTGAAACAGAGTAAGTCTGCTTACACTTTCCTAAGACTTAGCACTGAAGGCTTAATATGAGCCAATTACTATGAACCTCTATTCCTAGAAAAATGACTCAAAATATCATGAAAGCACAATGCACAAAAACATTTCACGCACGAACTCAACATAAAACATCAGAGCAGCAAAAAAACTAAAATGCTCACCAGAGAACAACGACCTGAACCACAGTACCTGCTGGTGCGTGTTCTCTGCAACATATTAAAGACCATAAAAAAATGATACTTATAAAGAGCCTGTGATAGCAGGGAAAGAGCCTACACTGTAATACAGGAGTCACGCACAGGCCCCAAATCGTGTGTGCACCAGGAGCTCTGCAGGTAAACGCAAATTGCACAGAAAATGAATTCAGGGAGAGATATAAAAGCGTTCAGGGCGCTGAGAAAACATAATGGTTCTCTTTCTTCGGGCTCCTTTTCTGTACTTTCCACACCTTTCTATGCACATAATGGAAAATGCAATAAAACGTTAATAGCAGCCTCCTAGCACAAGTGGCCCAAAGGATGCACAGCAGGGAATGGGGGTGTAGGAGCCAAGCAGGAGAAACCGGAAGTACAGGGACCTACCTTTGACATTGCTCAGGGACAGGGAACGCTCCTGGTCTGCAAGCCCAGGCCCCAGCCGGCCACTGCCACCACTGTCCTTCTGCCTGGCCACTGCCACAGCAATGCCCACGGGCGGGTGCCGCACCTCGGCCTCCCCTTGGGCGCCAGAGCCCTCACGCCCAAAGGTCTTGGCACTCTCCGGTCTCTCTGGGTCCCGCTTTAGCTGCCGGCCTCCACTGGCTGCTGGACCCCCAGGGTGTGGCAGTCGGGCCTGGGCACGTGGGGTGCCCGCAGAGGTGGGCGCAGGCTCCGGTTTCATGGTACCCAGACCCCCAAAGGGGCTCTTCTTGCCACATCCGCCAGGACGTACAGCCACTGCCTCTCGAGCAAAGCTGCCGCTGTACTTGATGAGGCTCTGCATGGCCGAGGCCTCGCCAGGTCCGTGGGCCCCCGGTGCCCCAGGATGCAGGTCAGCGCCGGGCCGGGCACGGGGCAATGTGCCCCCAGGGTCCAGGTATGCCTTCTTGGAGGCATCCTCTTCGGCAGCCCGGCTGGCGTGGTGGTGCTGTGCGGCAAGCACGGCCATCTGCGTCGTGGCAAAGTTGCCCAGCTCAAAGGGCTTCCACTTGGGCTCTGGGCCTGGGGGTGCGGGGGCGCGCGCTGGCTCCAAGCCAAAGAGCTTGGCGGACTGCAGGGCCCCTCGGGGTGCGCGCTCGCACGGCCGCGGCTCAGCCTCCGGCTTGGGCAGCTCCTTGGGCGGCAAGTAGACGCGGGGATCTGGGGAAGCACGAGCAGTGCGGGTCGGGGGCGCATCGGTGGGGGGCGGCGGGCGCTTGAGAGAGCGAATGACCGAGTTCTTTTCGCGCAGGATCTCAGGGCGCTCAGGCCGCGGGGATCCTGGTGGCGCCTGCAGCACCCCAGGCCGCCCTGCCTCCCGCTCTCGCTCGCGCGCCCGGGTGTCACGCGCCTGCGATGCGATCTGGATGGGCCCTGCGCGCTCGTCGAAGGCCTCCACGGAAGGCACGAAGGTGGGCGCCACCACGCGATGCTCTCGTCCTGGCTCACGGAACACGGTGTAGACGCCCGCGGGCGCTGAGGAGGGAGGTCCGGGGGCCCCCTTTGGGGGCAGTGGAGGCGGCGGCGGCAGCGGCGAGGGGCAGGGTCTTGGCACAGGCAGCAGTGCTTCTGCGCGGCGCAGCAACCGCATGCTCTCGTCCTGCCGGGCCGCCTCCTTGGCCCCCAGCCCCGCGTCCGCCGTGCCGTTGCACATGCCCAGCGCAGAGGCCTGCAGCGTGCCCTTGCCCTTGGCCTCTGCCAGGAAGGGTGACAGGCGCTCGGCCAGGCGCGCTGGCGCTCGGTCCGGGCGGCCCTCGGTCCGAGCCTCCTGGGTCAGGTCCACCACACCGCGCGGCGCGGCAGCCTCCTCACGTGCCCGGGGGTCCTTCTTGCCGAACAGTGTGGGCTCCCCGCTGCGGCCCACACGCTCCTTGGACATTCCTTCCCGCGATGACGCTGAGCCTTTGGCCTGTGCGCCCGAGGAGTGGCCGCTGGTGGTTCTGGAGGAGGGTGCGTGGGAGTGAAGGGCGCTCTGGGCCCCTGGTGTGGGCAGGTAGAAGCCGTCTATGGAGAGAAGCACAGTTAGCGCAGCCCAAAGCCCACTCGGGGCCAGGGCGTCCTCCACCCCTCAGAGAGGCTGCCCTGTGTCTCCAGGGGGACAAGGAGCCACACAGAGGCGCCACCTTTGGGAGGGTCGGCTGTGGGAATGGCTACAACCGAGGTGAAATCTCATCGTGGCCTTCTAACCTTCCTATGCCTCAGTTTCCTCATCTGTAAAAGGACGAGAGGCCAGGATTCTTTCAAAGCTGCCCAGAGGACCTAAGATAGAGCTAGAAGGCTATGGACACCTCAGTGTCCTTGAAGGGGTAGGGGTCTTAGGGGTAAGGGCTCAAAAAGACATCTGGAAGCCAACCATAATACACACAGGCTATAACCTCCACACTCTGGGAAGCTGAGTCAGGAGGACCATAAATTCAAGCCCAGCCTGGGCAACTTGGCAATTTACACCGTGTCTCAAAACAAAAAATAAATTAAAATAAAAAGGCTGAATGCATAGCTCAGTGTGAAGGCCCTAGGGTCAATCTCCAATACCACATACACGAATAAGTAAAATAAAAACTTTTAAAAAGGCATCTGACACAAGCCTGTAATCCCAGCACTTAGGAGGCTGAGGCAGGAGGAATTCAAATTCAAGGCCAGCCCAGGATACATAGCGACCCATCTCAAAAGGGGGAGAACAGAAAATCATCTTGGGTGGGCCTGTATCACAGGGGCAAAGGGCATTAATATAAACAGCTGGGACACTGATAAGGGCCCCAGACAAGCCTCCCACGGACCATCCCCTCCCCAGTCCCCCAGGCCCACCCATTCCCATCCCCATCCACTGACCTTTCTGGGTATCAAAGATGCTGGGCTGGCCCAGCTGGCTGAGGAGGGGGCTCCCACTGCTGGGGGGCTCCAGGTGGTTCAGGTGGAGGTAGGAGGGGTACAGCCCACTGGGCAGGTGGGAGAAGCCTGGGGAGGAGAGAACAGGGCTGCAGCCCACAGTGCCTCCGCAGCTGCCCGTGTGCTCTTTCTTGGAAAGGAACACACCGGCTGTGGCTCTGCAGTACAGGAAGCCTCAGGCTTAACCCCAGTCCCTAGAGTGACATATGCCCCCCAACCCTGCTGCTTAACACTGCTCCCCCCAGCTCCAGGTAGCCCTCAGGGCTGGGGATGAGGGTCAGATTGGATCCATCCCTAGTGTTCACCGACAGATCCCAAACACTCTGCTTTGCCACTGTTACTCTCATTCAAAGCTCAAAACCAACCTGGGAGGCCCAAACTCTTCCTCCTCTCATTCTACAGAAAAGAAAACTCAGGCTCCCAGAGGACCACTTACCCAGTGACACACAGCAAGGGCCTGGCTTTGAGCCAAAATCAGCAGAACTCTATAGCCTGGATTCCTAACCCCAGGCCCAATGTGTGCCCTGGCTGGGGAGTGTTTTTTTGTTTCTCAAGGTTTTTGTTTGTTTTGTTTTGTTTGTTTGGTACTGAAAATTGAACTCAGGGCCTTTGCACTGAGCTACAGTCCCAGCTTTTTTTTTTTTTTTCTTTTTGAGACAGGGTCTCGCTAAATTGCCCTGGCTGGACTTGAACCTGGAATCCTCTAGCTTCAGCCACCTAAAGTACTGTGCAGCTGACTGATTTTAATAGGCCCCCTCTCTGTTATGTGTCTCAGCATTGGTCAGTCTCTATTACGGTTTATATTTACATGTCCCCCAAAGCTTCCTGCGCCATAAGTGGGACCTCTGGGAGACCAGTGGATCATGGGGGGGGGGGTGAGTTTATAGCTAAACTTGATGTTTGGAGGTGAAACCTGGTTGGAGGAGCTGGGTTACTGGGGGCGTGGCCTAGAAGCCCCTGTCTCCCTCCCTCCTCCCTTCATCCCTCTGCTTCCTGCCTGGCCTCTGCCATGCTGCCCTGCCCTGGAGTCCGTTGATGGTGGACTGAAACCTCTACAAACTGTGAGCCAAAATAAACCTCTTTTTAATTTTCAGGTGTCAGGTATTGTGTCCTAGTGACAAGACAGTAACTAAGACAGTCACCTTTTGTGAACCTTAGTGGACCCACCATCTCTGGCTGCTGGGATCTCACAGGTTAAGAGCTAGGATTCCTCCAGCTTCCTGAAAGGTCCCACCAGCGACACCAGACTCAGGGCCTCACGGGACCAACAGGAAAGGCAGCCATGGACAGAGAGGCAAGATGCCTAAGGGGGTACAGGGGTAATGAAGGCCAGCTGTGCAGGTGCCGGGGTGCCAGCAAGGGACCTAGGGTCCTAATTAAATCCCCAAGGGACTTGGGTACCCTGTGTCCCTCATTACTGCTCAGGTCAGGTCAGAATCTGTCCTTGGCTGTTTCTCTGGCATCACTTGCTAATGACATTAACAAGTACCGCAAAATGAAAAGGACCACTGGACACAGATAATCTCATCTAATCCCTGAAACAGCTCCAAAGGAGGCATCAGGGCCCTCTATTATCATCTGTAAAATGGGCACAACAGCCCCCATGCTGGCTCTGAGCAGAACGTTGAGTTTGGGTGCTCAGCTGTTGGGATGGACAAATGCCGAGAAGGTTTACCAGAGAGGAGGAAGGGGGCTCCAGCATTTTCTCAGGGTTATGGGAAGCCAAGCCCCATAGCAGGTGTCTCTGTAGAGCCACAAGCAAAGAGGCCGGGGCAGTGGGTCCCATAGCTCCCACAATTATTAACCAGCCTCCTATGCACCAAGGGAGTGGGAATCTGGTGGGAATCATCAGTTTGGGAATAATCACGCAGGTAAATTAGTTGTCGCTAAGGGAATGGCAGGAGAGGAGGATGCCTGAGCTCAGCCTTGAAGGAGCGCAGGAGCCGCCCAGGGGGCTGGGGTGGGGGGCTGCAAGCAGCACAGTTTGTGCAAAAGCCCTGTGGCAGCAACAAAAGGAAGCACTGACCATTTGAGACCATACAGGCTGCGGGCAGCCAGAGCCAGGACCATGACTGTGGAGGCAGAGGAAAAGGGCAAACTTGAGAAGTGCTAGGGACATAAAATTGCCAGAGTGTGGGGCAATGGCCCAGCAGCCCCCAGCCCTACCCACCTGGCATTCTCCTTACCTTCATGGGCATGGGCAGCCCACAGCTGCACCATGGGCAGGTTGCTGGGGGTAGGGGAGCGGAAGGAGAGATCAGAGGGCAGGGGTACCGGGCTTCCCTGGGATGAGGCCGAAGGGCCCATCCCACTGGCCACAAAGCTGCCCAAGAAGGCCTCGCCTGCAGAAAGAAGGGGGCTGTCAGGCCACTGGAGCCCCAAGACCCCCATCACTCCCCGACTGGCAGGAAGATCAAAGAGACCACCCCACCAACCCAGGGCTAAAGAAGGCTGCATGACCCAGGAAGCCAGGCAGCAGGAGGCCGCCCTGCAGACCTCACCCCAGGCCCCAGCACACTCACACAGCCAACCAGGATCCAGGGAGCACCCTTCCTCCTTCACCCCATCTCCAGACAGGAACCCAAGGCCACAAAGCAAGGAGGTGGAAGGGCTCATATTCTGAGGCGCACAGAGCTCCTGACCAGGGAGGATCCCACAGTAGCCCTGCTCATGAGCCTCTAGGAGCCCAGCTGGCCACCTGTGCCCATTTCACAGATGAGAAAGCTAGCACCCTGAGCTTCAGTGGGTAAGAGAGTCCATCACCAATCAGATGAGGCAGGGAGCTGAGACCACTGTGGGGAGCCCTGCTCAGGGCTGTCCCTTCAGAGAACAGGACCCTGGCACAGAGACTGTGGTGGTAGATGGCAGCATGGAAGGAAACTGGGCCCACAGCTGGCAGGACACCTCCCGCTGTCACCCAGGGTTTCTGCCTCAACAGTACCCAGCGCCTCCATGGGTCTGTAGGAGCTGGGCCTGGGCAAGTGCTTCCCCCTGCAGGCCCTGGCTGCTCATCAGCAGAATGGGGGGCATGCATGCCTCCCTCTGAGAGCAGCAGGGACAAAGGCACATGCATGCAACATCGGTCATTATGAAATAATAAGAAACAACCCTGACAGCAGTGGTGACAGCAGGTGTGGACCTCACTCCAAGCAATCGGCAGCTGAGTCCAGATCCCCCAATCCCACCTCTGGGGAGGCGAGGCTGGGACCCCTGAACCCATGGCAGACACTGAGGTCACCAAGCACCCACAGTCAGCACCCCAGAATCTCCCCTATACCCAGAACCCCTCTCCAAGTCTCCGAGGTGAGCACTTTTTGCTGGTGGCACAGACAGTGACTTTGCAAGGGGCACCCAGATGGGTACGGGGGCCCTGGTCCAGCCCACAGGTCCCCAGCAGCTGTACTGTACAGGGCCTAACCCCATGCCACCCACCAATTCCCAGGGCCACAGGGTCAAAAAAGTCCAGTGCACCACTACAGGGGGCACAGGGGGAAACTGAGTTAACAAGGGGCAAGGCCTCCATCTCAGTGTCCCAGAGTCACGCCCTGGGGCCACAGGCCCCATCCACAGCCTGTGCCTGGCCGCACCCCCAGCCCAGCCCCTCACCCAAATCCAGTGCCAAGGCCTTGGGCCCCTGGGCCACGGGGGCTGCTCAAGGCGTCCATGCGACTGTGCCAGCCAACACGGCCTCTGGGCCCCGCTGAGCCCTCGGCTTCCTCCTCGGCGTGGCAGGCAGCAGGCTCCGGAAGCCGCGGCCAGGGGTTTGCGCAAGGGCTGACATCAGCCGCCAGCTCTTCCTGCCCCAGCTGCACGGAAGCCGTGGCCCAGCTTGGCCCTGCCTGGGCTTGTGAAAGCGCCCAGCAGCACCCCGGGCCCAGCAGGACGTTGGGGCCCGGATGCCACCAACGGCTCTGCCACAAGCACCCAACGGCATTCAAGCTCGCTTGTCCCAAGCTTGTCCTAAGCTAGGCAGGAGCAGCTGGGGATTTGGGTGAGTCCCTGCCACTTGCTCTCTTGGGGCACCCACTTGCAGCTCTAAAATGGGGTGCATGGTCCCTCAACTGCAGCCATAGGGCCAGGAACAGTCAGTACGGTCTCACTGTCCCCACTGCCTCCCCAAATCAGGCAGAGTCAAAGCCTATCACTTGACCTGCTCACATCCTTGGTTCTGCCTCGATCACCTCCCCCCCGCGCGTGCCCTTTGGAGGATCTGCACCCCATCTCTGAGCCCTTCACTCATCCCCACCTGGTGACCTGCCCTGGGCCTCTGAGAAGACCCCACACACAGCCACACAATCCCTACAGGGTCCACCAGTGACAACCTGGAAACAGACCTCTCGGCCTGAGCGTATGTACAGTACTTCTCTACACTGCATCCCGGAAGACTCCCTTCCTGACAGGGGTACTTTCTGCCTCGCCCTGTACCCATGGCCTGGTCCCAAGAGACACTCCACTTCTAGGGTGTGAGAGAATCAGTTCCAATTCTCACAGGGCCAGAGCACAAAGACACAAGTTAGAACCCAGGACAGAAGGGCAGGACAACCCCGACCCACAAGAAGGACTTGAAAAAACCCAAGGAACCCGGTGTAGTACACACACCCGTAATCTGGCACTCTGGGAAGCTGAGGCAGGAAAATTCCCAGCTCAAGCCCTGAGTGTGAAAGCCCTGGGTTCAATCCTCAGTACAGGGGGAAAAAAAAAAAATCAGGGAATGTAAGAAGCCGCATGTCACCCGGGCTGCGGAGTCCAGTTCTCCTAGAGCAAGACTGAGGCAGCACCGGTCCCACCACGTGGCCCACATCTCCAGACTGCAACTACAACCCACATTGACCCACGCTCCTCTCCCCCCCCACCCTACAGCTGTTCACACCCACCCCAGGGGCCAAGAAGTGGCCACCAAGGTCAGTGAGAAAGTGCAGGCCACAGGGTTTCAGGCCCAGTGTTCTCTGGTCTCTCCCTTTGAGAAAGCCCCTCCCTCTGGTCTTGGGCTGAGCTTGGACCGAGCCTCCCCACGCTGGTCCTGGGCTGCCCCCTGCTGACTGCAGGCTTTCTCCGTGCCAACCGGGAACCCAGTAATTCTAATTATCTTATCTGACACCTTAGCATCGAAGACCAACAACCCAGCCTCAAAATCTCCAGCAAGGACATGTAGCAATAAATTACCATCCCCAATGATGCCAGCGGTGGCGGATGGAACTCACAGGCTCTGCATGTGCTTTTAACCACTTTGCCCGCGGCCACTCCACCTTCACATGAGCCTTTCATGCACAGAGCACAAGTGACAACCCAAGGTCACTCAGGCACACAGCCAGAGGCAGCGGTGGACTGGCTCCAGAGTCCAATACGCCCATCTACACCACCACCTAGGAAAGAGTCACAGGACAACCTGGGGAAAGATTCACCCCCACAGTCAACCACCCACAACAAACCGGAAGCAACCCATGTGTCCATCAGGTGAGGATTGGGTAAATAAATGACACACAGTGATGCCAGACCAACAGGGCCACGGGTGGTCAGCCTGTCACTATGCTGGACATGGCCTCACATGGCTACTGAGCAAGTGCACCACAGCCAGGGAAGCTAAGAAACTGCATTCTTTGTTTTATTACATTTTAATTAATTTACATTTAATTTAGCAACATTCAGGGCTGGCAGGGAAGGGCGTGTCTGGTCAGGACCTTCATGGGTAAGGGCAGAGAGGCAGGCAGGGCAGGGCAGGGCAGGGCAGAGCACGGAGGAGATCCTGGCTCCCAGGCCCACCTTCTCTAGGATTTGGGGAAATTTTCTTAATTTCCCTGGGCTGTGTGAAACAGATATGTAGCAACATCTCTCCCTCGGGGCTGATGCAAAGATTAAAGCGACTCCCTGTTTGTAAAATGCTCTAAACATTGGCAGGCAACAACGCCCTGTAACATCAGCTCTCACTGTTGTGATTTAGGGTTACACAGCCCGGGCCAAGTTGTACCTCCCATGGTCAGTGTCCAAGAGGGGTCACTTTCTCACTTCCAAAGGCTGTTTGTCCCTCTTTAGGATCAAACTGGGGAAAGCTGGCAGCTGCCCAGTAAGAGTGTACTAAATGTGGCTGAACTGCAAATGGTTAACTGCAGGCTAATTTCACCTCCATTTAAGAAAAACACACACACAAACAAAAACACAGGCTCCACTCTGCCTCTTCCCAATGCCAGCTCACCTTTCCAGCAGAAAAAGCAAAAGAAACCTTGCACATCCTGTTTCATACAGTAAGACACTGAAGCTGAGCAGGGGGCACACACCTGTAACCCCAGCACTCTGGGAGGCTGAGGCAGGAAGGATTCCCAATTGGAGCCTGACCTGGGCAAGTTAACAATTTAGTTAGTAATTTAGACCCTGGGTTCAACCTCCCAATACTGTGAATTAATTAACTAAAACTAAATTGTAAAAGGGCTGGGGTACAGCTCAGTGAGAGAGTACTTACCTAGCATGTATCAGACCCTCGGTTCTATCCCCAGCACCACAAAAATAGTTTTATTTATGGCTGGGGATATAGCTCAGTGGCACAGCACCTGCCTGGCAAATGTGAGGTCCTGAGTTTGATCTCTGACATTAAAAAAAAAAATTTATTTTTTTTTCTGTTCCAGGAATAGACCTGAGGACCTCCCCCTTGCCAGACAAGTGTTGTGCCACTAAGCTATATTCCCAGCACCCCCCAAAAAAAGCAAAAACATTTTTTTAAAAACACCAGACATGGTGGCACAAGGCTGCAATCTCAGCACTGAGAGAGACTGAGGCAAGAAGATCCAGAACTCAAGTACCACCTGAACAATTTAATGAGACCCTTTTATTTATTAAAAATAAAAGGAATGAGGCAGTAGCTCAGTGGTAGAGCACTCCTGAGTTGGCTCCCCAGAACAACAACAACCAAAAAAAAAGAAACTGAAGCTCAGTGTGGCTGCTCAGGGTGACCCAGCTGGTGACCAAGTGAGTACTGAGACTGGCGCCTGTCCCAGCACAAACACAGCGGCTCAGTGACACCCAGTGCATGTCTGGACTCCGTTTTTGCTACTTCCCTGCCCCAGCTTCTCAGCCCCTAACCTTGAGGATCCCTTGGAGTCCAACCCAAGCCGACCAGGAACTGCAGGCCCACACAGATCCCCTGCAGGAAAGAGAGGCTGGGGTCGCTCTTGGTAAGAGTCAGCCCTGTGGCCCAGACACTCCTTCCTCAACATCTCAGCCCCAAACCAAAACATTCAGTGACATTCACACATCCCTGCTGGGCGTGGTGGTGCACGCCTGTGATCCCAGCACTCGGGAGCCTGGCTGAGAGTTCAAGGCCAGTCTGGGCTACAAAGTGAGTTCAAGCCTAGCCTGAGCAGCATAATGAGATCCTCTCTCAAAAAGACAAAAATTTAAAAACAGTCACAGATCTTTGCCTTGATGACCTCTGATCCTCAACAGGTCAACTCCATCAGACAAACTGGAGCTCACAAAGAAAGCGCTATCACAGTTCAGGGTCCAAGAGTTAAGCAAGGTTTCTGGAGTCTACAGATGTGGCCCAGTGGTGACAGAACATTTGCCTAGCCAGTGGGAGGCCCTGGGTTCCATTTCCAGTGCTATGAAACAAATAAATAAATAACCAGACTAGCCAGTGGGAGGGTGCGCCCCTGTAATTCCAGCACGGTGGAAGGCTGAATCTAGGGGGTTGAAAATTCAAGCCCAGTCCGGACAATTTAGTGACTTAGCAAGACCCTGTCTCAAGCTTAAAAGATAAATTTAAAAGAAAGGGCTAGGCATGTAGCTCAGCGCAATGGTGCTTGGTTCAATCCCCACCAACATGAGGAATCACTGGATAACTAACAAAGGTCTCCGAGAGGTGGGATAAACAAGCCCCCCCCTTGTCAGACACAATGAGCATCTATTTGGGTATCTCCGCTCCTTGTACAAGTATTTAACACAGACAATAAAAATAATAAGGAACTTTCCCAAGCCCTTTTACTCCATGCCAGGCTGCGTGCCAAGCCCATACATCAGCAGCTCATGTAATCCTCACGCCCATCGGAGGAAGGAGTTAGTCACACTGTCCACCATCCACCGGGTACAAAGGCAATTTGGCTGAGGTCACTGGAGGGTGGATCTGGCACCCAGAGGAGGTGCTGCCTTCCTTCCTCCATCTCTCAACAGCCAACCAAGACTCTGTATGCCAGGGGCTGAGGCAGGAAGCTCCTTCAGCACTGCCCTGCAGGAAGGATGGCAGGTCCCAATAGAGAAAGTGACACACTCACACCCTGCAGACCAGGGGAATCCCGCCTGTGATTCTTCTGGAAGCCATCCATGTGTAGCAGTTGCCCCTTACCCACAGTTTGAACACAGCCGAAAATGTTTAATGGTAAATTCCAGAAATAAACAATTGGCAAGGCCTGGCACGTGCCTGTAATCCCCAGCCAGGAGCAGTCAGGTGGCTGAGGCAGGAGGAGCCTTGAGAGTTTGAGATCAGACTAGGCTACATAGTGAGTTCAAGGCCAGTCTGAGCTATAGAGCAAGACCCTGTCTCCAAAAAGGCAAAAAAAAAGGCCGGGGAAAGTTCAGTGGCCTAAGTGCCTGCCTGACAAGCACAAAGTCATGAGTCTGATCTCCACTGGACTTGGTTTTATTTGCAGTACCAGGGACTGAACTCAGAGCCTTTGCACTGAGCTATATCCCTACATCTTTTTTTAGGCAAGGTCTCACAAAGTCACTACATTGCACAGACTGGGCTCGTTGCACAGACTCGGCTTGAATTAGCAATCCTCCTGCCTCGGTCTCCTACAGTGCTAGATTACAGAACCTAGATTACAGAACTATGCCATCAGGACCAACACACTCTGGGCTTCTTGGAAAGAGTCTGTTGAAACTTGATAGGTGAGATAATTAAATATCTTTGTCATTTAAAAAGCAGGGGTGGGGATTTAGCTCAGCAGCACAAACACATGCTGGGCAAGTGCAAAGTTGTGAGTTCAATCCCCAGTACCAGGAAAAAAAAAATGAAGTTAAAAATAAATAAAGTTTTAAAAACAAGAGTCTGTTTGCCTGGCAAGCGTGAGGTCATAAATTCAATTCCTGGTACAAAAAAATAAATAAAAGGAGTCTGCTGCAGGGAAAGCAGCCATAAACAACGTGCTACCTCACACTGCTTTGTTCCAATAAAACTTTATTTACAAAAGCACAAAGTGAGGCTGGGGATGTAATGCAGCAGCGCAGTGCCTGCCTGGTAAGGATGAGCCCCCCTATCACCAAAAAACAAGGTGATTCGGTCAAATACAGTTTATGAAAAGCAAAAAGCAAGATTGGGCCCTAATTTGCATTACAACGTGGGCTCTGGTTTACTTCCCCAATGCTCCTCGAATACAGTAGGTGCTCAATTAATACTCAGAGGTGGGGGAGAGAGGAAAGGTACAGGGGCCTTGGCCTAAGGTCTCTCACATCTCCTTGCCTATGCACCTCAACTCTGCAAAGATTCTTGGTCCTTCCGCAGACAGGGAAACTGAGGCTCTGGCTACAAAACCTACACCCCCAGACATAGCAGTGGCCAGCAGTGGCCGTTCATTGTCAATCCCAAAAGTCCCTTGTTCTAGTTTCCTCTTGCAGTGCTGGGATTGGAACCCAGGGCCTTGCACACACACTCTACCACCTGGCCCTGCAGATTTTAAAATGTTCTGGCCTCTCAGAGCTGCTGCATCCCTAAAGATGCCACCAAAGACCATAGGACAGCTCACCAGCAGGACCACACCTGACTGTCACCTGGGAAAGGGCTCTGCCTGGTCAAGCACCCACAGGTGGCTTCAGGGTTCCTGTGACACAGCTGAGAACTGCACAAGGACACAGAGACAGAGTGACCTGGGAGCCCAGATTCCAAGAGTTGTGTCAAGTCAAAGCTAGAGAACTGGCCACCGTCTGGGCCACAGAGTTCTTGTCATTCCCCAAGAATCCCAAGCAAGCCTCAAAGGGGAAACCACACACAGCAAGACTCAGAGAAAGTTCAAAGTCTTAGCATTACAAGGAAGCATTACAAGGATGTCAGCCAGGTGTGGTGACAAAGGCCTGGAATCTCAGCAGTGCGAGAGGCTGAGGCAGAAGGATATAAACGCAAGCTCAACCTGCTTCATTCACACTGCACATAGAAACCAATTCCACACCAGCATGCACCCCATTAGAGACAGAAATTACAGCTGGGCATGGGGACACACAGCTGAGGCCCAGCAGCTCAACAGAGACAGGAAAAAAAACAGCGGGCTGATGATGTAGCTCAGCACTCTGGATTTTATCTCGCGTACCGCTAAATAAAAGGAGGAAACAAAAAAAAAGGGAAGGAGGGAGACGGAAAGATGCAGGGAGGGAAGAGTTGTCTGCACATGTAGCTCAGTGGCAGAACACCTCAGGCGTTCAATCCTTTTAGCACAAAAATAATGGATTAGTTAAAAACAAGTAAAACAACAACAAAAAAATTCCAGGTGGGTCATACAGCTGTATGTGTGAGGCAGACCACGGACACCTGGAGCGAAGAACACACTGGAAAATGCTCACATGACCTGGGGCAGCAGAGGCTTCTTAAAGGTCATAGAAAAAGCACTAAAGTAAAGTGAAGGCTGATACACTGGGCTACAATAAATGAGGAATTTTTACACCTCAGACAACGACATTCAGCGACAGAGAAAGCAAGCTACCTCATGGAAGATCTTCACTAATATATACTAGCCGATGAAGGCTGGTAGCCAGGCTATATAAAGAGCTTGTGTGAAATCAATTAAGAAAAAGACAGCAACTCAGTGTAAAATATGAGCAATGGGCGATCACAAATAAGGAAGCCCAAACAGCTAATCGACTTATGACAAGCTATTCAGCTCCATAAACTGTGAGAGAAATGTGAATTTAAACTACTACACATTTACCAGAATGGTTAAAATATCAAGAAAGAGATGGGCGCATACCTGTAATCTCAGAACTCTGGGAGGCTAAGGCAGGAAGATCACCAAATTGGAGCCAGCCTAGCCAATTTGGTGAAATCCTATCTCAAAAACTGAAAAAAAAAAGTTAATGTTTAGGCCCTCAGTTCAATCCTCAGGACTAGGGGAGGAAAAAAGATAGAACATATTAATACACAGGTGAAAGCAGACCAGCAGGTCTAGGGCAGCTGTGACCTGGCAGCCACCCACAGGATTAGTGCATAAAGAGAAATGAAGCGCTGAGGATTTAGCTCAACGGCCTAAGCGTCTGCATGGCAACAAGTGCGAGGTTGTAAGTTCGATCCCTGGTTTTAAAAACAGAAAACCGGGACACCCTGGAGTCATGCCAATCTCTGAAGGCACCCGTCTGAATGTGCGCTGTCCTGGGGACACGGAAGAAGAGTCCCTAAAAGTGGCTTCTGCGGATGTGGTACCCCACACCTGTGAGCCCAGCACTCTGGGAGGCTGAGGCCCGAGGAGCACGAGTTCCAGGTCAGCCTAAGCTATATAAGAAGTTCAAGCCTGACCTGGACTACAAAATGAGACTGTGCCAATAAATAAATTAATTAATTAATTAAACAAGCAAATGGCAGTTAAGAAAAATCCCACCGTATCAGGAAATTTCCCACCAACAGCCCACCTTCCAATAGCCCGGGCCACCCTGTGCCCCTCTCTTTCTAGAAGCGAGCACAGATGCCTTACATGCTGGCTGTGGGGCATCAGGCAGGTGACCTGACCTCTCTGTGCCTTCCCATCCGCTAAAGACAAAGGCAACAAAACGGGCGTCACACGTGCACGACGCCTCGCCTATCTTCTCTGCGTGGGGACACGCTCCTCTCCAGGTGAGACCTGGGGGAGATGCTTACCCTGCTCATCCTTGTCTCGCTGGCTGAGGACCTGTGGCCGCCACGAACATCCCAGAGCTCCCATGGGTGCAGCTAAGAGGCAGCTGTGGGGACCAGGCAGTAGGAAGCCAGACTGCAGTCGGGATCAGCCTTGCACCTTCAGGAAGCTTAGGGGCGGGCCCGGGGGCGGTGCCGCCCACCTCCACCCGCCCACGCTGCCATTCACACCGGGGCCCCAGCAGCCTCCGCCTTCCTCCCGGATCGCCACACTCCACCTCAGACCAGGCAAACCCAGCCAGTCCCTCCCAACACCAAATCCGGCCCTAGCCAGGCTCAGCCCCACCCAGAAGGTGCTCAGATTAAACAGAGGGAATCCCAGCCCAGTCAGTGATACGCAAATTCGTGCACCCAGCCTGAGCCCCAGGCTGAAATTAGTGCAAAGTCCCCGCTGATGCCCGCCACCTGCCCAAGGAACAGCTGCCAGAGAATCAGAAGCAGGGACAGGGGTCTTCCAGCAATCGCCTGCAGAAGCCAGGAGGTACCTGGGCAGGGACAGCACAGGGAGGAGCCAGCCTCGGGCACACCAACCACGTGCAGCCGCAGACCTAGAAATGTGTTCTCCAGGCCAGCGCCATGCGGAAACGAAAGTAAAGTGGTTTAAAAGGGAGAGAAATCAGGACCAGAGGGAAATGGGAGTGCAGAGGTCCCCACACCTAGGAGCAGGAAAGCTGAAGAGCGCAGCTTCGCAGGGTGGCGAATGGGGGAAAAACTGAAACCTAAACCGGAAGGGAACAATCAAGAAACCATTCTAGAAAACCCGGCGTGGTGCGTGGGGGTGGGGGTGCACTCCTGCAATCCCAGCACTTGGGAGGCTGAGGCAGGAGAATCATTTGCAAGTTTGAGACCAGCCTAGGCTACAAAGTGAGCCCAAGGCCAGCCTGAACTGCATAGTGAGACCCTGTCTCAAAAAGACAAGAAAAAGAAAAGACAGAAACCATTTCAGATCCTGACCCCTCCCCAAGCCTAGGGCAAGGGCACAAGGAGGGGCTGAGGACAAGGCCAATGGAATTCTTCTGTTTTGCTTTGCTTTGTTTTGAGTGTCTCACAAAATTACCCACATTGGCCTCAAACTAGAGATCCTCCTGCCTCAGCTTCTTGAGGAACTGCTATTACAGGTGCATCCCCCATGCTAGGCATTATAATGACAGCTGGTTTCACACGCAGAAGAAAGCAGAGCCCCACTTGTGCCACCCCCCTGGCTGCCTGCCCCCCTGTGAGCCTGTGCTTACAAGGAAAAGCATGAATTCTCAGGGGTGAGGACCCGAAGGAAGACAGGAATCTTAAGGGCAGGTTCTCAGGAAGAGGATGAAACCTACCCCTGCGGAAACTGGAGGATTTTTGCTCCTGAGATTCACAAGGCCAAAAGAAAATCTCTTCTTACAGAGATGGACATTCAGGAAGTTCCTCAATGGCCACTAAGCCCCATCCCTGCACCTGAGCCACACCTGCTCCTGGGGTTGCCCTCTGAGGCACAATGAGACACTTGAGAGTCCTGGGCAGGGGCCTGGGAGAAACAGAGACAAGGCCAGAAAAAAGAAAACTCCAGGAAAAAATACAATTAATATCACTAGTGGCAGCCAGGTGTGGTGGTACAGGCCTCCAATCCCAGCACTCTGGGAGACTGGGGCAGAAGGATCGTTAAGTTTGAGGCCAGTCTGGGCAATTTAGCAAGACTTTGTCTCAAAATAAAAAGGGCCAGTGATGTAGCTCAGGGTGAAGGCCTTGAGTTCTATCTCCAGTACCGCAAAACAAACATCATCCAAGTAATGAAAATGATTGTACCCATGAAACAGAACGAGATGCTATTTAAAAAGAAGCAGGGGCTGGGGACTCAGCTCTGAGGCAGAGCGCATGATTCGAGGGCACAAGGTGCTTGGTTCAATTCCCAGCACCGTCAGACAAGAAACATCCAGATTATAAGAGCTCTTGGAGATTATTAATTTTTAACCACTTCAAAAAATTAAATTGAGGGGCTGGGGATTTAGCTCAGTGGCGTGAGCGCCTACGTGGTTGTGAGTTCGATCCCCAGTACCAAAAAAATAAAAATAAAATAAAATAAAAGTTGAAATATTAGCAGATCCTGTTAAGGACATCTAGAAAACAGAAGAAATAGAAAGATATGACAAATAGAAAGTGGAGGAAACTTTGATGATCAGCCCAGGAAATCCATCCAGGGTAACTAATATTATTAGAAAATAGCAAAAATAGTGGGATGGAAATAACACTAATAAAAATAGTAATTCACCTGGGCATGGTGGCACACGCCTGTGATCCCAGCATTGGTGAGGCTGCTCCTGAGGATTGCTGTGGGTTTGAGGCCAGCCTGGACTACATAGTGAGAGCCTGTCTCAGAAAAACCAAACAAAAACACAGTGATCCAACGAAAAACAGCAAGAATAACTCCAAGGCCAGGCCATGTCCCAGGGACTGATGCATACAACTCATTTAGTTTTTACACAGATGTGAAGGGCAGCTGTCAGGCCCAGTTTATTTTTTTCTTTATTTTTACAGTGCTGGAGATCAAAGTCAGGTCCTGGCACATGCTAGGCGAGCGCTGTACCACTGAGCTACATCCCCAGTCCCTACTACCCTCTTTAAAAAACAACTGAGGCGTCCTTGGGTAAAATATCCAAGCTATACAGCCAGGAGGTGATGAAACAGGTGAGTCCGCCTGCACTCTTAGTTAGTGTGTGGTTCTAAAGGATGTTGAGCATTTGGAAAAAGGAAAAAAAAATCGCTCACATACAAAGATCAAGAATTAAAATAGGTCAGTTGTGGTGACACTCCAGCCACTAGAGGCTGAGGCCTGAGGATCACAAATTCTAGGCCAATTTGGGCCACACAGTGAGTTCAAGGCCCGCCTAAACTACATGAAATCGGTTCAAAAAAAAAAAAAAAAGTACAAGAATCAAAATGACAAAATGGCCCTCGGTTCAATTATTCTCAGCACCACAGGGACCAAAAAAAAAAAAAAAAAAAAAAAAAAAAGGCTTTATATTCCCCAAAAGGAACACTAGAATATAAAAGGTGATGTTGGCTATACCTTCAAAATTGAGGATGGGGAGGGTTATTCCCCAAATATCCCTGAAGTGTGAAGGTACAACGAAGGTAATTTTCAGGCATTCTAAGGCCCAAAAGATGTATTTCTATGTACCTTTTCACAGAAAGCTACTGCAGAATGTGCTCCACACAAAGAAGGAAGTAAAACAGGAAACAGGAAAGTGTGGGGAATCAGAATACTGCAGATCCAACACAGCAGAGGCAGAGAGAGCTGGAGGATGATGGCTCTACAACAGACCACAGCATCAGACCAGCCAGCCAGGAGAAGCATGATGGGAAATTCCAGGAACAGAATCACCAAGGAAAGAAAGGGTTAGTCAGCACAGCACTGTAGGCCTGACATCCCAGCACTCTAGGACGCTGAGCCAGAAGGATTACAGGTTCATACCCAGTCTGGACAAGATGGCAACCTGTGATCCCAGCACTCAGGAAGCTGAGGCAGGAGGATCACAGTGAGTTTGAGGCCAGCCTGGACTACATAGTGAGGCTCTGTCTCAAAGAAAAAAAAGAAAGGTGGAGTTAAGTATGAGGGCCCTAGGTTCAATTCCAGTCACAATTTAAAAGAAGGAAGGGAAGGAAGAAGGGAAAGAAACAATACATCCAATACCTAGGCCAAAGGTAAAATGTATCCTGAGATGGAAAGCCAGAGGTTGTAAGAAATCCCAACCAAAAAAAAAAAAAAAAAAAAGGGAGAAGAAACTATTATAACATCAGAAAATTTTTATTTAAAAATACTTTTATTACAACACTTAGTGGCTTAAATGTTAACAATATTCACAAAACCATAATAAAAAAACAAACTGATTTAAGCAAAACTGTATTTCACATATCCTGGGAGGATGGGACCATATAAATGGTGATGGGGACAACAAAAATCATAGTAATCAATACTATGGGCTTTTCATATGCCAGACATGATTTTCTGTTTTGAGACAGAGTTTGTTTGCTGTATGGTCCAGGCTGGCCCTGAAGTCACTATGTAGCCCACCCTGGCTTCAAACTCACAGCGATCCTTCTGCCTCAGTCTCCCAAGTGCTGGAATTACACTCGTGTGGAACCACTCAGTTCTCAACACTTGTCCTGTACTGTTTAACCCTCAGAACAGTCTCATACAGCACACTATTATTCTCCCCCATTTTATAAATGAGGAAACTGAAGTACAGGGAGGCAAAGAAACTTATCTCACTCTAATAAGTAACAGGATTCAGAATCAGGCAAACTACGCAAAATCTTCACCTTTTACCAAATTCAGCACAAAATCTTTTTTTTTTTTTTTTTTTTGGTACCGGGGATCGAACTCATGACCTCTTGCTTGCCAGGCAGGCGCTTAAGCCACTGAGCTAAATCCCTGGCCCCAGCACAGAATCTTAAAACCTGAACATAACTAGCAGTAGAAATTATTTCTTAGAAAATACAGCCAAAAAAGCCAGAGTTAAAAGTAGAAATGAACGGGCCGGGAGTTTAGCTCAGTGGTGTAAGTGCCTGCTTGGCAAACACGAGGTCATAAATTCAGTCCCTGGTACCAACAACAAATAAATAAATAAAAGTAGAAATGAAGACTAAGAAAATATGCTGCTTTTTAACCTAACACGTTTTGGGTTTCAAAATGATGCAGAAGTCTTCTTTTAAAATGCACACACAGGCATGTGGTGCAGCACACCTGTCATCCCAGCACTCAGGAGGCTGAGGCGGGAGGATTGCTGCAAGTCTAAGGCCAGCCTGGACTACACAGCAAGCTCAAGGCCAGGCTGAACTACATGCCAAGACCCCATCTCAAAAAAAATCAATTAATTAATTGATTTTTTAAATGTATATTCAGAGTCCAGCGTGATGGTGCGACCCTGCATTTCCAGCAATTGGAGGCTAAAGCGGGAGGATTGAATTCAGGCCAGTTGGGGTACAAAGCAAGTTCAAACCCAGCCTGAGCTAAAGACCCTGTCTTGTAGCCCACCAAGCCTGGTGGGCCACACTAGTAAACCCAGCACTTGGGAAGCTGAGGCAAGAAGATTGCCACAAGCTGGAGGCCAGCCTGCACTACGTAATGAATTCAAGGCCTCAACTGTACACTTTCAATGAATATTTTACTGCATGTAAAATATTCCTCAGCAAAACGTGAAAATTAAGGCTAACGCAGGAGGATCCTTGCAAGTTTGAGACCTGCCTGGGCTACAAAATGAGTTCAAGGCCAGCCTGAACTACATAGTGAGACCCTGTCGCCAAAAAAAAAAAAAAAACCTTAAAAATTAAATCAGGACAGTGTTTTTAAATGCACACAGAAGATACTAATGTACACCCAACAGCATGGACAGAACACCAAAGAACCAACACTACCTGCTGTTGACAAGATCACAAACTCCCAAACTCAGAGCCAGCTGTGAAGTCACCAGACATAGCCGCTGGAGAAGCCACAGCTGCTGGGGTTGCCCCTATGTCATCCCTCTGTCCCCACAAACCCATTCCTATCTAGGTATAGACCCACAGAAATGACAAGGCATGTTCACTGTGACATCTTTCAAGGCGAGCACCAGAAACTGCCTCTGGTTCATCAGCAGGAGGAGCCTGCCCTGTGTTTCACACACACAGTGGAATATTCCACAGTGACAAGGAAGCCCCACAGGTCGCTGCACACTGCCACACCAATGCAGTTCACAAGCAGAATGCCGAGGGAACCAGGTGTGATGGTGCGCCCCTGGGATCCAAGCATTTGGGAGGCTGAGGAGCACCGAGAGTTCAAGGGCAGCCTGAACCCCATCTCAAAAAAAAATAAAAAAAATCTTGAGATGAGGCCAGGAAGTGACCAGGAGGAAGCTGAGGAGAGCCTCAGAGGGCTAGGAAGGAGCCGGGCTTAATTAAACTTGCTGTGGTTACAGGGTTTGTATGTTCACTTTGTAGAACTTCAATGAATCAAACACCCAAAACTGAACCATTTCCATCCTTGTGATTACACAGAAAAGAAAAAAATGAGTCAAGGTCTCCTGAAATTTTGCCCAGATTGAACTCCAACTTGCAATCCTCCTGCCTCAGGCTCCCAGAGCACTGGATCCGCACATACCCAGCTCAGGTTGGGATCCTGGAGTGTGAGGACTGTGCTCGCCCATAGGGAGTGAGCACAAAATTCCAGAGGCCCCGGGAGAGGTGCGGAGTAGCCTGAGGGGTCCGTGAGTCATCTACTAAGGAGCACCCTAATTACAGCAATCACTTTGGCTCTAAGCTTGGGGGGGGGGGGGGTGTTGGTTAGGCACCCAGCCTGAGCTTGCTGGCTCTAACCTCACAACCAAACCCAGTACTAGGAAAGGATCCACATTAGAGATAAGCAAACTGAGGTTTAGAGAGTCAACATATGTCTAGTAAGTGGGTAAGGGCAGGGGATATAGCTCAGCGCAGAGCCTGCCTGGCAAGCGCAAGAAAAAAGGATTAATCCCTTAGTAAGTGAGCGAGTGAGGTCTAAACCTCAAGCCCAGACAGCAAGGTTTTATCTGGGGGGCTGCAGGTTGAAACTCTCAGCTCAGAAATGTAGGCAACTGTTAATGTCTACTGTTAGGGGTTTGACTTGGGTTGTTCTGTTTTGTTTTGTTTTTGTGTTTATCTTTTTACTACTCTGTTTTCTGGACTATGGATCCATCTCATGCATTGGCTCATGAGGTCCTCAGATGCAATGATGAATACAGTACATTTGTGGCCTGGGACAAGTGGGAAGGAGCTTTCCTGGCTAGCACTTGACAGCCTCAACTTTTTCAGCAATGAGATACCAGGCTTCTTCCAGGAGCCAGTGTAGTAAGGACCCTGGCCCTGGGCCTGAAGATGTAGTTTAGTGATAGAGTGCTTGCCTAGCATAGGCAAAGCCCTGGCTTCCATCCCTAGTACTACATGAAAAATAAATGCAAGAGCTAGAGATACTGATCTATGTTTATAATCCTAGCCCTGTAGAAGGCTGAGGCAGGAGGATCAAAAGTCATAGCCCAGGCTGGGCAACTTAACCACTTAACAAGATCTTATCTCAAATTAAAAAGGACTGGGGATGTAGTTCACTATGAAGGCCCTGGGTTCAATCCCCAGTACTGCCAAAAGAAAGAAAAAAATTAAAGGACCCTGGCCCTGACTCACTACCGGCCAGGGCTCAAAGAGGCCCTGGGGAGGTCTGAGACCTCACCAGAAAGCAGCTCCAGCTGGTCCCCTTCAAAGCTAGACTGAAGTCTGGCGGAAGTCACAGGGTGGGAGTAAAATCAGGTCAGACCGCAGCTGAGTCCACGAAGAGCACCCCAAATGGGCACATCTGAAACCAGAATGTCCCATCTGAAACCAGAAGGTCCCATCCTCTCCCTCCCCCAAGCTGCTTCTTTCCTGTCTACTGGAAGCTGAGGCTGCCCACCACTCCTGAGTGGCACCCCAAGGCCCAAACGCTCACCACCTCCACTTACTCTCTCTGGTCACCCTCACCCCGAAACTGCCTCTCCCCAATGCCACACAGCCATCCCACTTCCCTCCTTGTCTACTAGTCTTCTGGGCCAGCGTCCAGTTGAGTTTTTCTTTAAATGCTTATTTTGGAATCACTTCAAATTTGAGGAAAAGTTTGAAATAGTACAACACACTGCCATCTGACCCTGCCCCGGGTCCCACAGCTGTGGCCAGCTTTCTCACCACTGTGTTTGCCGTTGTTTCCAGTTATCTTTGTCTCCCGCATGTATATGCAAATTACAGCTACTCCGTTGAGCCTCTCTCTAGAGGCAGGAGTGGATGTGGCATCCCTTCCCTAAACACCTCAGCATTCAGTCCCTAAAAGGACGCCCTTACATAACTGCAGCAGCTATCAACTTCATGGAACATAATATTGATTCAATGCCATCGGCTAATCTACAGTCCATAGTTCAGTTTCCTCCATTGCCCCCACCATCTCCTTCACAGTAATTTCTTCCCAGATCCAAGATCTCACCAGGGCTGGTCCGCTGCTTGGAGCTGTTAAATTTTTTTAGTCTTTTCTCCTCTGGTGCAACTCTCAACCTTCCTTTGTCTTGCATACCATTGACAGTTTCTGAGCCCAGGCAGGTTCTGTAAAATGCCCCTCCTCTTTCATTCCACGGTGTAAAATTCCAAAGCCTTATTTCAGGCCCTCCGGTTGGACAGGATCGGCCTGCCCCATCCCTAACCCCAGGCCCCAGCAGCCAGCTGTAGGCTCCAGTCCCGTCACCCTCACTGCACTTTCCACTCTTCACACACAAAAAGGATCGCTCCAGGCATCGAGGAGGTCAGGCCCTCTGACCCCGCCCCCGCCCTCAGGCCAGGCCAGACCTGAGGCATTTTCTTGTCTGGAAGACCTGTGTCCCTATTCAGAATGACTTCCTTCTCAGATCTGCATATTCATTGCCTGGCTCCTCTCACCAGAACAGGGGCTTCCAGGAGGGCAAAGACTTCATTCTGGGTCACTCCCGCAGTTCTGGGTCCCTGGCCATGCCTAGCACGCAGGAAGTGCTCAGAAATTATTTGCTAAGTAAATGTGCAAGTGAGGAATGAAAACCGCTGGGCCTGGGAGCTAAAGCACCAGAAGGCGGCGAGAACCCAGGGGACATGAAAGGCCTTCCAGATTCCAGAACCTTCCCCAGTCTGCCCTATTGCCTCTAACCAGAAAAGGAAGATCGTGGCAAACCTCTCTTATCTTCTCGAGCCCATCGCCCCGCCAGCCAATGCTGATTAATCTTTCTAAATCAATCCTAGCGGGCTGACAGGCTAGATTCCAGAGCTGGAGCCATGGGTCCTGCAGAAGACCCATGACACCCTATTGTCCACTGGCTGGGTCAAAGGGTAGACTTCCCCACCCTGATCCTCCCCGAGGTGTGGGGGCAGGAAGAATAAACACCCAAGCACAGGCTCTGGCTAATAGTTCTAAATGACAATGCAGGACTGCGTGCAGGACCTCCCAGCCCCAGAGCAGACAGCCCAACCTGCCAGGTACTTGTCGCTTACTGTCTCCTGCACTGGACCAGGCTGCAAGCATTTACTGCTCAGATTACATCAAAACTCAAGGTTCCAAGAAAGGAAAAAGCCACCTCGACTTTGAATCCAACCCCATTCATTCCCAATTTCACCTCCTCTACAAAAAGATCAAACCCCTTAGCCACATCCACAGCTCTGAGCCCACCTCCTCTAGGGCACCCTCATTGACAACAGATTCCCCCCACTCATCCAAGGCTTCCGTCCCCCTGAGCTCTCCCAGAGCAGCCCTCTGAGCCCAGCCTACTGGCAACCCTGCTGCCAACCTCTGCATGGGAACCAGCCCAGAAGAAACGTCCTCTCACCCCCACTCCACTGGCTGGCTCCGTGACCCGGGCAAATCGCTCAGCTTCTCCCAGCTTTTTGTATAAAAAATAAACAAATACGATAGAGCTGATAGCGCTGGCAAGACCTAAGAAGCTGACAGCCACAGGATGGGGTGTGGGGAAGAGAAAATTTACCACCTGCACCCCACAAAGAAAACGGGGTGTGGGAAATTCTAGATTGAGGGATTCCTAACCCACCACCCCAAGCAGTGAAGGGATCTGGGGTGCAGCTCCTCACTCCTCTTAATAGAATTAGCAGACTGTCTCCGGTCCTGCACCCATCTCCCTGCCTCGGCTGAGGTGAGCATGGGGAGCACTGAGAAGCAGAGGGGCAGCCCACTCTTTCCCTCCACGCCCAACAAGGCTCAGGGTGCAGAGGTGGCCTTCCCGCCATTTCCTCCCCACCTCAGCCACCGGAGCACGTAAAAATCACGCAGCTGAGAGCTCGGGAGGCCCCGACCCAAGGCTCTGGCAGCCTCCTACTGGCCTCTCAAGGTCCAAGCCTCTACCTCCCAGTATACCAGTAACCGACCCTGTATAGATGCGGCCAGTTTGCGGGGCCGGGGGGCTACGTGGACACACGCAGAAAGGCTCCCTGGCGCAGTGGCTCTTGACGCTGAGCTCCTGAAGACACTTTGACTCTACCAGGTTTGGGAATGCACGGCAGGCAAAGGCTTAGCCAGCCAGAAACACTGGGTTCCATTCCAGACTGCAGGGCCCCTGCCACCGCCCCAGGCTAGAGAGTGACCCGAAGAGCGCAAGACTCCGGCAAATGCACGGAGGAACCCTGTGGTCTCCCGGGGCGCGCACAGGCGGAGAGCCTCCACCAGCCTTGTTCCCAAGTTCGGGGGGGGGGGGGGGACGGTGGTAGGGGCCCGGCGTAGTCGTGGCGAGAAAACCCTGGCCCTCATCGGAACACGACCCCCAGTTCCCAAGGGTCGCCCCCCCCCGTAGGGAACTCCCTGCGCCCTTCCCCCGCCCGGTGCCTCACAAAGGTCCTTTGTCCCACTGAGCCCCCGAGACTCTGGTTCCTGAAAAGTTCCAGGAGAAAAATCAAAGATAGACCAAATCGGCAGGCGCAGCTCAGCCAGCCAGGCGGACAACAGGGAGGCAAGCGACGGAGGTGGCAGCTCAAAGATGCAAGGGTGTTTTTACTCCAAGACTCCAAAGACGGGGGTAGCCTCGGAGAGCACCCCGGGAAATCGCAAAACTCCTAAACTTCAGTTTGAAAGGATTTTTCTCCCTTAATGCCCCGGGCAGAAGCCAAGGGCTGGCAGGAAGATGTGTCCCCGGGGCGACCACGGGAAGGGCAGCGGGTCCTGCGTTCCCACTCTCGCCGCGGTGCCCTCCGTGCACTCCCGCCAAGCTTGGGCAGCCATCGCAGTTAATGGCGGAGGCCACCAGGCCTCCTCGGACGCAGTTTCCCAGCCCCGCATTGGGTGTCGCCCCACCACACACACTCCTGGTGTCTCTTCTGCGGCCTGGCTTATCCGCTCTCTGGGTGGCCTCCTTCCCCAGGACCACGGTGGCAGTGGCTCATTTTCAACGTCTGCACGGCGTGCCCTGGCTCCAGCCAGAAAACTGGGGGGTGGGGGGGGGTGCCACACTCCTACTGGGGGATAAAAGGGCTCCCAGGGGCCGGCCAAAGGCCAGGTTGCCAGAGCTGAGATCACCAAGGTCTTCCCGGGTGTCTTCCCGGGTTCCAGCAATCCCTTGCATTGTGGAACCATAAGCCACCCAGCTTGCCGAGAGTGGTAAAACTGGGGGCAGAACCCAAAACCCACAGAGCACCAGGCAGAAATTTTGAAGAGAAAATGATCTGAGCTCCAAGGCATAGGGACTGGCTTGTTTGTCCTTTTCTCGCCCAGAAATTTGCAAACTCCAGCCCAGGCTCATCTGGGGATTTGAATTGGTTCTTGGTGACTCCGATTTGGGCAGACGGTTAGGCTTCGGAAGGTCTCCAGGCACAGGAGCCCACAGCCTTTCGGTTGGGACCTCGGGACTGGCCTTTGCCCAGGACTCGAGGATTTCCCCGCCCTAGGAGCTGAGCCTTGGGGCACACGGTGGACCACCAGGGAAGACAGGCGCCCAGCCCTACTAGCCACGTTGATCTGCCGGACCTCCTTCCCCGGATCCCTGGAATGCAGGAGAGGCGGACGCAGGGCACTTACCCGGGTGCGGGTGGAGGTTGAGTCCAGCCATGTACTTCCCGGGCGGCAGAGGGCCAGGCAAGCCTGAGGAGGGTAAGCGTCCAGCAGTGGCCGCACCCACACGGTGGCTGTCCATGGCCAAGCCGGACAGCAGCGGTGGCGGGGGGCCATGCACGGACCGCTGGGGTCCGAAGTCTCGGCCATCCATCCTCCGCGGGAGTGCCGCGGCCAGCCCCCCACCCGGCCCGCAGGCCTCACTCCGTGGGACCTAAAACTTCAGCCTCGACGTAGTCCCAGAGTCCTTGGGTGGCGGGGGCTCCGTGGCGTGCATGGCCGCGGCTTGCGCTCGGTGGCGGGCTCGCCCGAGGCCCGAGGCGCACGGCCAGCGGGCAGTGGAGCCCCTCCGGGCGACCTGGCGGAGGTGCGCGAGGTGGCGCACACAGCTTCTTGGCGGGGAGAGGAGACGGGCCGCGGCAGACAGATTAAAGAAAAGAAAAAAAGAAAAAAGAAAATAAAAAAGAAGAAAAAAAACAAATTTCAGAAAGTGGCCTCGCCCTTCGGGTCAGTAGCTGTAGATCTGGTGATCAAAAGTGAAATCGGGAGTAGCCCTCTTTCCGCGAAAAGTTAAAATCCACGCGCTTTCCTCCTGGTGGCTTCAGTCTCCCGGGAACAAGCTTGGAAAAGTGACCAGCGCGCGCTGCACCCCAGCCCTGACTCTGCCTTGGTGAAACCGGGGAAGGGCCACGGAAGCCGACCGCGCCCGGACAGTGTAAATACAAACCTCGAAGAGTGTTTTATTCCCGGCCGTCACATGCTATGAAACCTTTCCATGAGCGACTCGCAGTGTCATCCTAAACACTGTCACTATCTGATTCGGAAAGTTTAATATTTAACCTTTTGGGGGGGCCTCTTGTCTCCCTTTTCAGAGTTCGATTTTGGCAGTGCTGGCGCTGGCAGTCACCAAAGGAGTGTTTGCTTTGAGGCTTTTTGTTGTTATTGCTGCGGGGGGGGCGTGCAAAGCCGGTTTATTATTTTTAAAGAGGCTCACCGCCCCCTCCGGCCGCCCTTGTCGGGTAAACCGGGAGTTGCAGTCTTAAGTCCAAGGACCCCAGACGTGGCATTCACCCCTGCGGACTGGAAAGAATCTTTCAAAAATGGCTCTGGTTTCATTTTCCAATGCCCAGGCCTGGGAATCCTGCGGCCGGAGGACGAGAGGCCTCGTACAGGAGATTTGGGGGGCGACAGAGGAGAAGGAAGGGAATCAAGGATCTCTTAATCCTATTCCCCATCCCCCAAAAATAACCTACAAAGAGAACCTCGAAGCGCGGGCAGGACCCAGAGGCGCCTCCCCAATGTAGGGGTAAATCACCCTGTAGTTCCAGTTTCAAGGTGTTTGTTTAAAAGAGGTCTTACACCGATTCCCGGAGGGAAGGAGTGGGTCGGGGAGCTCACCCTTCCCTCGCTCTCCGTCGGCCCGCCCGCGGCAGCTCAGATTGATTCCCGGAGGCTGGGGAGCTGTTGAAGTCCCCCATCACGCCAAAACCCCCGGCTCTCGGGTGCTCGCCCTGACTCTGCACCCAGCCCCCCCCCCGGCTGGAGACCCCTTGAGCCACAAACTACCCCCACCCTCGCCTCCTGGTTAACGTTGCTAAGGGTCCCTATTTTACCCTGTTTTGGATTCAAACATCCCGTCTCCCTCCCTCGCATCGGGCTCTAGTTACCAGATTCGCGTTTACTTTGGAAAAAATCTAAGGTCGCCACATCCGAGGATACATGTCTCAAAGAGGCGATGAGTTTCCCGTGTTTTTTTAAATAATGTTGCGGGCAGCTTTCTTTTAAAAAAGCCAACGACTCGGAGCGTACCCAGACACCCCAGCTTAGAGAAGTCGGGGTGAAGTCCCCTGCAACCCCCTGGCAATGGCAAAGAAGCTGGCGTGCCCATCTGCGGGCTCCGCTGCGTTCTCCCTACTTTTCACCCCCACTTAAACGCAGTTAAAATGGCTGAATTCTGGCTTTTAATTAAAAACAGCCTATAATCGAAAAAGTCTCCGGCGTCCCCGGCTTTCGCGCTGCCTGCCCTGATCCTGGCAAGGAATCGACGGCCCTTGGCCGTGCCGGGCAGGGAAGCCTGGAGCGGGCTGGGGATTCGGGTGGGCGCCCGGGGAGCAATGTCGCGCCCCTAGCCCTGGCGGGGCGCTCTGTCCCCACAGTCTCTGGCTTCCGAATGGATTCCGGGTAGCTGTACGGCTTTGGGGACCCCCCTGCGCAGCCTGAGGGGCAGGCGAGACGGGGTGGTGGGGGGCGAGCTGCAGAGTTTGGAGACCCTAGCGCCCAGTAGGGCCGACGGGCGGACCAGCGGCGTACCTGGCGCGGCGGGGCTCCCAGCTCCGGGATCCGGCGACAGCGACTCCGGCGGCGGTCCCGGCTCCCGGCGCGGCTAGGCGCCCGTGCTGCCCGCCATCCCGCGGCCGCCGCTCCCCTCCGCCACCCGCAGCCGCTTCACACTTTTTGCCCGCCTTTCCTTTTTTTGGTAGAAAACCGCTCCCTGGGCCGAGCGCTCCGCGCGCCAACTCCTCCGCCCTCCCGCGGCCCGGCTCCCGCAGCCCCCGGAAAAGCCAGCTTTCCTCCCGCCGAGCTCCCCGCTTTTTAATAAAATCCAGGTAGCGCCGGTTTAAAGAATCCCAAATCTCCATATACAGCCCGGGATTGGAAAAGGTACATTACACAACCCCCCTTTCAAGTTCCTCTCGCTGGATCTAAAAAAAAAAAAAAAAAAAAAAAAAAGCCAGCGGAGGGGGGGCGAGAAGGGGGCTGGGGGAGGGGAGCACTCGCAAGCTAAGAAACACGCATTGTTCCCGGGCGCCCGCCCCCCCCCAGGGCCAGCCCTCGGCCGCTGCGCATTGGCCGTGCGCGCCGCCCATCACGCGCATGTAAACACCTTGGCCCGCAGCCATTCCTATAAAACCAATTACGGACCTCGGGGCTCCAGCAGTTTCCAGGCTCCCCTCGGCGGGGCTGAATGATCAAAACTGGTGGTGAGAATTTTTCCGGACCGTTTCTAGGCAGCCCTCCCCCTACACCAGCTCGGGGCCCCCCTTCTTCCTTCTCCTCCCTTTTCCTCCCCCCTCCTCCTCCAGCGTCTGGGCCGAGTGATCAAAATAGAGGAAGATGGTTGTCGCCGCAATCCAGGGCTTTGCAAGGCGCGGTTTAATGGGCCGCCTGTCAGCTTCCTGCTCGCTGGAGGAGGTGACAAGCCGAGCGAGCCGGGAAGGGCCTGGGGCCTGACGGGCTGCACCCTGCACCCGCGCCCCTGCCCGCCACCTCCCCTGGGGTGCGCCTCCAGAACGCACGGAGGAGACGCCAAAACAGACAAGGGCTGCTTTTTTTCTTTTTCATTTTTTCTTCCTTTTAAAACAAAGCGGCGATTCATTCCCTCTCCCCCAGCAGCGCCTCGGGTGGGATGGGCAGGCGAGAAGGCCGTTTTCCTTGCCCCGGCCTCGGGTCCCTCCCTGAAACGCGGCGTCAGATGGTTACTGATTAATATTTTGGAGAGGCCTTGGCGGCGGGCAGCGGGTGAGTCTAATCTTCTACAAGGGGTTCCTATAGAAACGCGGGCCCAGGGCGGCCCCCCCTCACCTTCGCCCTGGCCGGGGATGCGGCGCTTCGCACAGCGCGCCCCTCCCCAAAGCCCTCGGCGTGGGCGTCCCCTCTCCCCCCAAAAAAATCAGAGCAGAAAAAAGGATTAGATCGGCTGAGCGCGAGCTGAATCCCTCTCGATTCTGACATTTCAGCCTATTAGCATTTCTCCACGGGGCCTTCTGAAACCTATTAAAGTGTAATATTAAAAACCTCGTGGCTGGGGACCTCTCTCGCCTTCCATCCGCCGCGCCCCCTCCAGGGAGGGCGAGACCGGGAAAAAAAAAATTGTTGAGCTCAGAGGAAGCAGCAGCCAAACCCAAAAGTGCTTGGCTGGCCATGGCGGCCGGAGGGGGAGGGGAGCCACAATCCCCAGACTTCGTACTTTTATTTTGCGCTTTCAGCAAAATTGGTTTGGGTTGAGTCGCCGGGAGTTGCCCACGGCAGCTCTACCTGTCTCGGGGCTCTGAGAATGCGAACCCCGCCGGAGGGACAGTCGTAGGAACCCAGCACCCTCCTCTCCGCAACCCCACAGGCTCCCAAGCCCAGTTTGGCATTACCTACCCTGGAAGAAAAGCTTTGAAGGGGCAGAAATCCTTGCCGATCCTGCCTCAGAGCGCAACCGTGGGGACAGGTTTTTTATTAAAATAAGGCTGCTCTTTCGCCCTGTGCTGCGGAATCAGCGTTTTCGCATTTCTATTTTTTCAAAATCCATTTTTAAGGCAACTTTTCTGGAGGGAGAAAAAATGAGCTAGTTAGCGCCCCATTCGTTCTATTTTCTTTTCTCCACTTTTAGAAAAAAAGAAGGGGGAGGATTCGAAAGCGAACTGGGGGTGTCTAATTTAATTCCAGGATAAATTTGAGGAAAAAAGTTCGGCCTCTTGAGGGCAGTTTCAAGTTGCCCTTCCTGGAGCCTCCTGCGTTGGTTTCTAGGCTGCCCTCTTTGGAAAGCTGGAGCTCCACTGGGGGGAGGAGAGAGGAGGGAGAAGGAGAAAGGAACGAAAATAGCCTGAGCCGAGGGGTACGGGAGCGGCGACTGCGCTTGGAGCTGGGCGCGCCGGTCTCAGTGGTGGCCCGGGCGGCGGGAGGCACCCAGTGCAGCCCCAGGACGACTAGGAGCAAAGACGGAGAGGAGAAGGGGGGTTAGAAAAAGGAGGTATTGTGTCTGTGTGCCTTAGGGGAGGGGAAGGCTGCAGAAGTAAAATGCAGTGTGGGGCTCCGCGGGGCTGCTAAAGCAGAGTCAGGCTAAGGGGTTGGAGCGCCACGCGTCCTACAATCTTACCCAGAGGCTTTTGTGGGTTTCCAGCAAACCCTCCCGCGCCCAAGTCCCTAAGACTTCTTCCACCCCCACTGCCCTCCAGGGTTCAGAACTCAGACCTTGATTTCCCACTCTCACCCCCTTGTCCCGCCTGGGCTCTGGAATTTTGTTGCATTTTAATAAGCTCAAGAAAAAGTACGTATCGTGAGGGAGTCGGAGTGCGAAAATAATACAAAAGGCTTGCAGGGTAGAATAAACAAAGGCCTATTTTTATAAAAGTTTAATGTTTTCACCCTTGGATGCTCAAGACGCCGTAATTGTGACGGCGGGATATGTGTGCCATAAATCATTTAGTTGCTAATAAAAATTCTGCCTGTTTGCCCTGGATTTGCCAATGGCGTTTGCATTTTTCAAGTGTGCACCTCGTCGGCGTGGCAAACCAAGCCGGCATTTCATTAGGGCCGCGGTTGGGGCAGATGAGGCCCCCTCCCCGCTGGAATGTGTGCGCCCCAGCCCCCTCGCGCCGCCCTCCCTGCACAAGCCCGCACCCGCGCGATCTGCCACGCGGCTCCCCAAGCTACCACCGGGCGCCAAGCCTGGAGACGCGGCGACTCCGGGCCCCTGCCGTGAGACGGGGCACAGGGGACAGAGCCTGCTTGTCCGGCGGCTTCTGGGGCTGCGGGTGTGCGTGGGGCGCAGGAGAGCCCCTCCGCCGCGCTGCTCCGTAGGCCCCTGGTCTTTGCCCCTCTCGGGCCGCACACCCTGCTGCCCAGCAGTGGCCGCGTAAACATTCTGGGAGCCATCTTAGGGCGTGGGACGGATCCCAAGAGGTGTGAGGACTGCAGCCACAGCCCCTTGGAAAACCCCTGCCATTACAGGGGAGCCTCTGGGCACTCCTAGCTGGGCCTCGGGGCCCAGGGGAACGCGGTCTGTACCCTGGGCGGCCACAGCGTACCGTGCCTGCACTGCGCACGTTCCGCTGAGCTGGTGGCCAACGTGCGGGTCCAGCCGCCATCTTCCGCGCCCCACACCCTCCACCCCCTCGCGCTTGTTTACCCGGCTCGATCCGCGGCCAAAAACCGTGTTGACTCAGTGGGTGTGTGGGTGTGTGTTTTGTACTGACTGGGCGGAAAATCAGCCGGGGGGGGGGACCTCCACGCAGTCTCAAGTCGCAATTCCCGGAGAACCCACCCGGCCTGCCCGACCCAGGGCGTCTGTGCGCGGCCGGCCCGACAAGCTTGAACTGGGATCTTTACGCGCCCAAGTCGGCTCTCAATAAGCATTCCGGCAGACGAAATTCTCCCCCTTTATTATAAAGCCGAAGGACAGGCCAACCTTGAGCCCGGCTGTGTCCCCTGCCGCGCCTTTGTCACTGTGCCCCTGCCGGGCCTCTGTCAGCACTGCACCCGGCGACTGTGGGCAGGTCCGACTCCCGGACCCGCGCCTGCCTCAGTCGTGCCCGATGCAAGGTCGAACCCGCTTCTTCCACAACCCTGGTGTTTCTGGCCGCGCGGATGCATGGTCCCGGTTTCCTCACCAGGGGAAGGCGGGACAGCCAGCATTCTTTCCTAGGCGTGGACATCCGAGTCACCGCCATCGGTTGCCTGGAACCGCCTTTCTCCAGGGCTGGGGAAAGATGGGAACCCCCGAACTACACCAGCAACTACGGTAGTATAGGGGATGCCAGAGGCCGTGGCTGCTTCTAGGCGCGAGTTTCCACTGGTCCTAGGTCGGGCAACCTGGGAGCTCCCGGCCGGGCGCTGCTAAAACCCGGAGAGGCCGCACCCGGGACAGCTATCCTCGCTGCAACTGGACCAGCTGTGGCTCGACCAGCCAGGCAGTGGTTCGGCCAGCCCAGCAGAAAGCTACGCCAGGAAGGCTGGGGATTTGGCGGCACCACCCCACACGCCACCAGGACTCCGTGCACAGCGAGCAGGACCCGGGCCATAGCGCCAGGCCGGGCCGCCGAGGATTCCGAGTCCTCTCAGCCCCGCCTCCGACCCTGGCCTGGCCTCTTCCTCCGGCCCGGGTCTGGTCTTCCACTCCACTGTTTGGCTCGGAGAGGACCGTAGAGGCGCTCAGTGCGCAGGGGGCCGACGCAGCCATAAATCTCCGTGCCAGCCCTCCTTCCGCTGCTCACTGGCGAGTGTTCCAGCCTGGCCTCGCATCCCGAGCCCGCCAGACATCCTGCTTTCTCGGTCATTGCGCAGGGAATCAAGCCAGGAACTTCCCCGTTCGCCAAAGAGAAGGAGTCGACTGGCCCACTCGGTGCCACCACCAGCCATTCCCGCGAGTGCCGGACCCCGAGGCGGCCCAGGGCTCACCGATCACCACCTTGAGTAGGGGTGCATGCAGCCCGGGCACTTCCTGCCAGGAAGGCCCGCTGAGGCTTGGATGGGTGTACAGCAGCTGTCCCCACCACTGAGGGGTGATGCCAAGGTCAGGCACAATGGCTTCTCAGCAGGTCACCTCCACGAAACCTGTCTTAGGCCCTGGAGCTCAGAGCCCGCTGCCCTCGCGCTTGCTACGGGGTCTTGGCTTAAGGACCCTTGTTTGCCGCCCATCCCCCTTGGTGCAAATAACCCAACCATTGAGAAAACGGGAATCGGTGGCACACAGGTTGGGGCGCTGGTCTTTATTTTTGGTACCGGGGGTCGAACTCATGAACTCTCGCTTGCCAGGCAGGCACGTAAGCCACTGAGCTAAATCCCCAGCCCCAAGGGCGCTGGTCTTTCTACCCTAACAGTTAGAAGAAGATCGTTGGGAGGGTTTTCAGTAATAACTAATGTTAAGGGGATTGTCTGTCCTTTTTGTCAGAGGCGCACAAACCTTTCTGCTGCTTCCCGTATCAGCCTAGCAAGCAAGTGGAGCGCACGATGGGGACCAACCACCACAAAAGGGTCCTTGGGACACTGTGGGGACAGCAGCGGAGGGGAGGTAACACCGACCCCCTCCCCAAACCTCACACAATGCCAGCAACCTCAAGTGGAGGCCAGGTGTAGGGGCTTTTGAAAACCAGGCTCCGAGGTCGCTCTCACCCAAGGAGCTCCCTCCTCAGATTTCTAAAAGCACAGTTAGAGGGACCAAGGGCTTCCGGCAGCCCGGCGCGCAGGAATTTGCGCGCTGGCTCCAGCGACGCCGGGGAGCGCAGGCGGCCAGCCGCCCCAGCCCAGGAAGCGACTTGGAAAACAAAGCACTGCGGTCTCAGCCCAAGGTTAAAGTCCACCGCCAGCCCTCTCCCCCCACCCCCACTCCCCCATCTGAGAGCGATAGCGTTTCTCCAAATAAACCGCCAATAAATCAGCGCTCCAGGCCGAGCCAGCGAAGAGCTCTGGTGACCTTGGGGAATACTTCCTGCCTGCCAGACCCATCCGAGGACAGTCGTAGGGGAGGGGGCCAATGTCAGCCTGATCACCCCATCCCCAGCAAGAGGCAGGCGGAGGAGGGGTGGGCCAAGGGCATTTGTGGGTGTTTATTGTGATATGCGTGCCCATAGAGGATGGGGGCGGTTTGGAGTGAGGTTTGGGGTACTTAGTTATTTGGGGACCTCAGCGCCCAGTTACAACCGAGTTTGTGATGCTGGGGTCTGCTCTGGAAAGGCTAGCCGCGCAAGGCCTGCAGAACCACGCCGTGCTGGTCCCTGGAGACCAAGCCGTGGACACCCAGGGCCTCTTTAGGCACTTGGGGTCTTTGTCTGGGTGTGACAGGGTGTGTTCTGCTGCGAGCTTGTGTGGGGTGTGACTAATGGTATTTATGGATGTCACTGCTGGGGTGACTAATGGAGGCTTGGCAGCACGTGCTTTTGGGGAGGGGCACTGCACCTAGGTGGGGAGTGAGTGCCCCAGGAGGAGGCTGCTGGGTTTCTGAAGCCCCCTCCCCTCCCCCACTGGCTCCCAGCCTTGTCTGGGGCCCTGCACATCCCTGGCAGGCAGCCCGCCCGGGAGGCGCCTCCAGGCCTCCCACCTCTCTGACCCACATGGTTAGTGCCTCCAGATCCTGGCCTTTCCAGCGCTGGTGGCAGAGCCCTCCCATCCTCCTTGCAGCTGGAAACCTCCCTGTACACACATTGCACATTGCAGCAAGCCCGGGCAGGCTCGGGCAGCCCTGGGATGTGGGTACCATTCTACACTGAGACACCTTCAGGGCAGGAAGGAAAAGTGACAGACTCAGGGCTAGGAAGTGGTGGCAAACACAGCCAGCTATGCCCGCACCGGCAGAGTGCTGGGAGACATGGAGCCCCAGCATGCCGCTGCTTTTGTTGATGTTGGGGCTTTTTTGTTTTGTTTTTTATTTTCACAGTACTAGGGATGCAACTAAGGGCCTCATACAAACTAAGCATGCAGGCTACCACTGAACTACACCTCTTAAAAAAATAAATGATACCAGGTGTGGTGGTGCATTGCCCGTAATCTCAGCCGATAGGAGGCTGAAGCAGGAGGATTTAAAATTTGAGCCCAGCTGGGGCAATTCAGCAAGAACCTGTCTCAAAATAAAATATATATATATAGGCTGGGGATGTAGCTCAGTCAGAAGATCCTGGGATCAATCCCCAATGCCACCAAATAAAAAGGCAAATAACCCACCCATGCTAACACAACTCACCACCCCAGTTTTTGTCCTGCCAGTCTTCCCAGTGGTCTTCTGGGAACTTTCTCCTTCCTGTAACACGGGGGGAGGTCAAAGGTCGGTGGTTTGGCTTAGGGCAGTAGGGGTGGGTTGAGGTCAAGCAAAGGAGGGCTGCATTCCAAAGGAGTTCAGGAGAGCAGCGGCCCTGAACTGAGCTGCGGCCTGCCCTGGCTCGCAGGGCCAGGACTCAGGGCACACCTAGAAGATCGCATTTCCCGGCTCCCTCCAGCTTACTGGCTTCTCACGCCCACACCCAGTCTAGGGGTGTTCCTGGAACTACACTCTGATGCCAGCACACTGGAGCTGTGCGAAGCATGTGACTCAGCAAAAGGGTCCCTGGGCTAGGCACAGTAGCCAGCACACATGAATCGCAGCACTGTGGGAGGCTGAGGCAGGAGGATCACAGGTTCCAGTCCAGCCTGGGCAACTTAGTGAGACTCTATCTCAAAACCAAAAGGGCTGGGGAGGTAGCTCAGTGGAAAGACTTGAGTTCAATCCCAGTATGACAAAGAGATGGGGACTGAGACTTAAGGAGGTGGGCAACCTAACTAAGGCCACCAGAGTGGCAGCAAGCAGGCCAGACAGCTCTGCCCAGCTCCCTCCTGCAGGTGGCGGGACCAGGATCTGACCCTGTCCAGGGCTCCTGGGCCACCAAGCTCCCAGGTTTCTTTCTCTCCCTCTCCCTCCCTCTCTCTCTCTCTCTCTCTCTCTCTCTGTCTCTCTCTCTCTCTCTCTCACACACACACACACACACACACACACTCTCACTCTTCACTTCCCTTTCCCTTTTTTTAACCTCTTGCTTTTTATCCTTCTTTGGCATTCTCTTTCAAGCAGAAAAGAAAAGCCTTCCCATGGCTGTAGCTTTGAAAGCTCTCCTCTCCGAACTGCCTCCAGCCCACGCCTCCCCCCATGTCGATCTACAGTCAGCACAAAGTCAAAAACAAACCCACAGAGATCAAACCTCACGAGGGCGCCCCTCCAAGCCGCCCTGCACTTTATCTTCAAGTCTTGCTCCATCTTTACCTGGAGACCATGGGAGCACAGGAGGCGGGAGGGTCCCCCACACACTGCGCCTGCACCCTTGCATCCCACACCCAGCCTCGGTGGCTGCAGGGAAGTCAGGGAACCTTCCAGGGCTCCTTCTCCAGAAAGACCTGCTTCCTGGGTTCCTCTCTGGAAATGTCCGGGTTCTCCCAGGATGCCCTGCCCTGCTCTCCTGGCCCAGCTCACTTACCTGGGACGCTACCTGTTATGGCTCAGTGAACCCACTAAATACGTGTGTTCTGTCCTAAGCCCCAATTTCTCAAAATGTGACCTTAATTGGAAATAGGGTCACTGCGATGTAATTCCTTAAGATGGGCAGGGTGCAGGGCGGCCCCAATTCCAATATGATGAGCATGCTCATAAAAAGCAGGGGCTGGGGATGCAGCTCAGTGCTACAGCCCTTGGCTGGCACGAGTGAGGCCCTGGGCTCAACCTCCAGTATTAAAAAAGCCGTGTTTTGTCGTGCAAGCCTGTGATCTCAGCATCTTTGAGGCTGAGGCAGGAAGATCACAAATTTGATTCTATCTTAGGCAGTTTATCAGTTTCCTAAGGTCTTGCCTCAAAAAATTTAAAAAGGACTAGGGATGCAGCTCAATGCAAAGGCCCTGGGTTCAACTCTCAGTACCACAAAAATAAATAAATAGATAGATAAATACATTGAAAAGGGAACTTTGGAAATGGACTGAGGCAGAGAATGTGAAGACGAAGGAGACACGAGCCACAAGGTCAGGATGGATCTTGCTTCTTTCATGGCATCTGGAACTCTGAGTTGGTAGCTTTCTGTTGGTAGCTTTCTGTTAAGCCACTCTGCCTGTTTCTTTATTTTGGCAGCCAGAGCAGACTACATGCCTGTGACAACCAAGCAGGAGCCAGGATGCCCAGGGGGCCAAGTCTATCCCTATCCACAGGACACTGGTGTATCAGTCAGTGGGCTGGACCATGCCACTGTAACAAACATCCCCAACATCTTAACATAAATGGGAAGATGTGCTGTAACCTAAGGTTGTCTGCTATCCCCAGCTGGTGTCCAACCTCTGTGTGGAGCCTGGGAAGCCCTAGGTCACTTAGAATTCACAAATTGTCCCCTTGAACATGAGGCCAGGGGAGGTTAGCGCCCAGTCATGTATCACTGGTGCTCATAAACCATGTGACCACACTCAACCAAAGGACACTTCCTCATTTATGACCCTTGACTTTTAAATTGTGAAACACAGTATATATAACAAAATTTACTGGGTCTTTTATTTTTGTTTTCTTTTGGTACTAGGAATTGAACTCCTGACCTCGCATTTGCCAGGCCGGCACTTATGCCACTGAGCTGTATTTTTGGCTTTTTTTTCTTTTGAAACAGGGTCTCCATCTGTAGTTCAGGCTGACTTTGAACTCACTACGTACCCCCCACTGACCTTGAACTCACAGTGATCTTCCTGCCTCAGCCTCCCAAGTGCTGGGATTATAGACCTGTACCATGACATCCAGCCAAAATTTGCTGTTTTTACCATTTTTAAGTGGACAGTTCAGTGACTAAATGCATTGAGAGCCTGACACAATGACACATGCCTACAATACCAGCTACCCAGGAGGCTGAGGCAGGAGGATTACAAGTCTGAGGAAATTTAGCAAGACTCCATCTCAAACATACATGCACACACTCACACGGTTGTGCCACCACCACTATCCATCTCCAACTCCAGAATTTTCTCATCTTCCCAAGCTGAAACTTTGTTGCCACTAAACACTAATTTCCCATCCATTCTCTCCAAATCCAGACTCTCACCACTTTACTTTCTACCTCTAGAAATCTGAAAAGTCTGGAGACCTCATAGAAGTAGAGTTCTTTGCTCTCTGCCCTTCATGAATGGCTTCTTCCACGTAGCAGCAGTGTGTCCTTGAGGTCCACCAGGGAGGATTTAACAATGTCCTTTCTTTGGGCAGTGGATACAGCTCAGTGGCACAGTGCCTGCCTGGAAAGCATGAGGTCGTGAGTTCAATTCCCAGTACAAGAAAAAAAGAAAGAAAAAGATGATGTAATGCCCTTCCTTTGCAGAGCTGTATAATATTCCCTTGCCTAAATATTGCTACATTGTTTATCCATTTAGCTGTCCAAGGACACTCAGTGTCTCCACCCGTTTTCTGTAGCTGTAACTGTGTACTACAGACTGGGTGCTTTGCAGAGAGTACAGTTTTATGTAGCTCAGAGTTCTGAAGGATGGAGCGTCACAGAGCTTGGTGGCAGCACTCTCCGGCACAGGCCTTGCTGCCGAGTCACAGCGGGACGGAGGGCCGGGTCACTGGCCCCCACAGGCCCAGCAGCCAGCCACACACCGCTGGTGCATTTGGGAGTTGAGTTTCTGGCACCTAATGTTGGGGGATGCTTATGAACTGCGCCACAGCTGAGTCGCTGCCCCCTGGAAGCGCACGTCATCCGCACCGCTGTGAGGCCGAGGCACAGACACCCCCACCCCAACCCCAGCGTTCACAGTTTCGGGTCTGACCTCAGTGGGAACCCAGGATCCTGGGATGATGCAGTTTAATGTTTTCAGGGACAGCCCGGCTGTGTCCCACAGCAGCCACACCGTGGCGCCTGCAGCACTGCTCCGTTCCCATTTCTCCACATCTTGAAATAACACTTGTTATTTCCTGGTTCTGGTTTTGTCCTGATTGTGTTTGTTTTATTATTATTATTTTTTTATCGGTACCAGGGATCAAACTCACGACTGCCTGCTTGCAAGGCAGGCGCTTATGCCGCTGAGCTAAATCCCCAGCCCCTTGTTTGTTTTATTTTGTGGTGGTGGCACCAAGTACTGAACCCAGGGGCTCATGCTGAGCTTCCCATCCCTTTTTTATTTTGAGACGTTTCCCGTGCTAGGCTGGACTTTGCAACCTTCCTGCCTCAGCTTCCCAGAGTGTTGGGATTACAAGCATGTGCCCTCACACTTGGCCTATATTCTGGGGTTCCCCCCCCATAGGAACCTTCTTTGATTTGTATTTCCCTAATGGTCAGTGCCATGGAGCACCTTTTCATATGCTAATTGCACATTTGTGAATCTTCTTTGAGAATTGTCTATGCAAATTCTTTGCCCCTCCCCAGCTTTGTTTTACCAGTGCTGGGGATCAAATTGAGACCCTGGCACATGCCAGGCAAGTGCTGTACCACTGAGCTACACTCCTAGTCCTTGGCACTATTTTTTTTTTTTTTTTTTGGCACCAGGATCGAACTTACAACCTCGCCCTTGGCAGGCAGGCAGTGCCGCTGAGCTAAATCCCCGGCCCTCTTGGCACTATTTTCAACACACACCTGTGTGGGCCACCTGCTGGTGTCCAGGTGGCCTCTGCTCAGCTGACCCCATTCTGTTCCTTCAAACACACTGAGGGTTGGGCTGGGGATTTAGTTCATTGGCATAAGCGCCTGCCTGGCAAGCACAAGGTTGTGAGTTTGATCCCTGGTACCAAAGGCAAAAAAGAGGAATTGTTAGCAGTTTGGTACAAAACATGCTAAGGGTGACACTCTCACTTCCAAAGCAAGGTCAGAAGTAGGGGCAGGCAGCCTCAGCCCAGTTTGCTGGGATGCTTGCATGTGACGCCTTGACCACCAGGAAGAGATTTGACTGTCTGAGGCCACCAGGCTCCAGGGTCCCAGCCAACAGCACGGAAGGGCGGAGCCTGCCGAGCCCGGGGTTGAGGGGAGCTCGGACTCCATGACTTCCGGGATCACATGGAGGAGCAGAGCTGGACTCAGAACTCAGCTCTGTGGCTCCCAGCGAGACTGTGCCTGCTGATACCAGGTGCCAACCAAATGTAGCACAAAGGGACAATGTGGACAGTGGGCACATAGGGCAAGTCCTGCATCTGCCACCTTCTTAGCATGGGCTGGCACAGTCACTGCCTCAGTTTCCCTATCTAGACAGAAGGGCTGATCCAGCCTCCTCCTGAAGGATCTGGAGGGAAGGTGCCTGTGCTGAATGCCCTGCCTAGCCCTGGGGCAGGTAGCAAAGGGTGCTGAGAGCCCCACGCCTGCGACCCCACCTCCTCCCACCTCTGGCACCTGCTGGCAGTGAGCCCGACATTACTGGCAGGACCCTGGCCAGGGCTGTTCCCAAACCCGGCACTTCTACCCAGGACAGGCCCGACTGACTGCACTGCTTTCTCATGGCTGCTGGAATAAATTATTGCAGCCTCAGTGCCTTTAAACAATGAGTTAGAAGCCAGAGTCCAAAATCAAAGTAGCAGTGGGGCAGGCTTCCTCCCGTGGTCTCTGGGCATTCTGCCTCTGCATCTGGGTCTTCGCCTTATCTATGTGTGTGTTTGTGGTTTGTGCCTTTTTTTTTTTCTACTGGAGAATGAACCCAGGCTTGTCCCACCGAGCTACAACTGTAGCTTTTTTTTTTTTGAGACAGGGTCTCACTATGTATGCAGTTCAGGCTGGCCTTGAGCTCACTTTGTAACCCAGGCTGGTCTTGAACTCACAAGGACCCTCTTGCCTCAGCCTCCCAGAGTGCTGGGGACTCTTAAGACTTACACTACCACACCTGGATTCTTCTCTTCTTTTACAAATCCAATGGCCATACAGAATTAGCTTACAATAGATTTACAAATGAGTTCTCATCCCGAGATTCCAGGCACTAGGACTTTATCTTTTTGGAGTCCATAATCCAGCCCATAACACCCACTACAGGCCCTGCTCCAAGGCCAGGACACAATGAGAAGGTCTTTAGAAATGGGGTCCTTCAGACTGCAGAACAAAAGACTGAGTCTTTTTTCTCCCCCTTTCTCTCTTTTTATAGAACTGGAATTGGAACCCAGCACCTTCACATTGAGCTACATTCCCAGCCCTCTCCTTTCTTTTCTTTCTTTTTTTTTTTT
>PVJX010000166.1:83507-160139 GCA_004027295.1 Dolichotis patagonum | reverse complement strand
ACCACCACACCTGGCTCAAAGACCGAAGTCTTATGGTATGGGCACATTGTTGGTAATTCATGCTAGTTCTTAAAGTACATACCACCCCTTGTCCTTTCCTGGGACCTCTAGTCAGAAGCTGTTGTGACCCCAGGACTTTGCCGACCAGCACTGGGCCAGGCAAAAGCTGTGAGGTGTTAGGGCTGTTGTTCCCCTGCACAGGCTGGCAAAGATGGAGAAGTGGCCTACGGTGCCAACTCCCAGGCTCACAGACTGTGTCCTGGCTGCACCTCCTTCCCTGGGTCACCTGCCCACCTGGGATCACCTCAAAATAAACTCCTCGAAGGCTGTGGAATCTGCCTCAGGGGGCCCAGCCCATGACACACAGCAGTGCCCCGCTATCCCCTGGCCAACGCTGCCAGCCCGCCTCCAGCTCGCATCCACTCTGGGCAGTGGGGCAGCCGCAGGCAGCATCCGTGCCCCGAAGCTGGAGTGCTGAGCCTACCTCACAGAGCTGGGGCAGGAAGGCCACCATCAAGGGACCCACAGGGCTGAAGCTTGGGACGGGCCACCTCCGGCTTGCAGACAGCCGCCTTCTGTTTGTCCCCTCACTTGGCAACACTTATCTATATTTTGTCACAATTTATTTTTAGTGCAATCCTGGGGTTTAAACCCAGCAACAGGGCCGGGGATTTAGCTCAGTGGCTTAAGCGCCTGCCTGGCAAGCATGAGGTCATGAGTTCGATCCCCGGTACCAAAAAAAAAAAAAAAAAAAAACCCAGCAACAGTTATCTAGTACGACTGTGTAGCGCAGGCTGGCCTTATACTCCCAGTGATCTTCCTGCCTCAGCTTCCAAGGTCCTAGGGTCACAGGTATGCACACTCATGCCCAGCTTTCTTATGTCTTACAAGAGCACTGACCTTATTCACAAGATCTCCACCATGGAGAGGTGATTTCTGTGCCTACCAAAGATTCTACCTCTCAAAGCCATCCCTTCGAGGGCTAGGATTTCACACCAGCATTTGGAAAGGTACAGTTCAGACCTTTTTGTTCTATATCCTCGCTCTTTCCCAGTACCGAGCCCAGGAGGCCTCTGTGAACATTTATTCAACGACTGAATGAGGCAACATCATCTTAGTAGGGTTTTCAAGGATGAATAGGAGTTTACTAGGCTTTATAAGCACAGCAGGGTATTCCAAACTGAAAGAACAGCCTGGGCTGAGGCCAGTAGGCCTGCCTGGCTCCTAAGTGGGATGCTGGGCCTGATGCAGGGGAGGGAGCTTCCTGGAGACCAGGCGAGGGGACCAGTCACCCTCACAGGCAGATCTAGGCCTGATCCCACAGAGCCGGGAGCCGGCCTGGCGTCTCTGCTCACAGGAGCCCAGCTCTGATGGTTTGGCCTTTTTTTTGTTTTCCTCTTTCACAGCTGACTAGGCTGAGTGGTGTTTATTCAGACTTTTGTTTCACTGGTGTTTTTGTTGAAAGCATAAGAATTATTCATGGCTGGTTTCGGTTCTCTTCTGGCAATAGCCACATCTTTGTACTCAAGGTACAAATCACGTGTCAGCTCTGCTGCCCGTCAGTCAGCCTGCGCCCAGGTCCTGACGCGGAGGCCCAGGCTGTCCTGGAAGCCAAGGCTAGTGGGGCTTGAATGAGTCTTTGTTCTAAAGTCACTAGGGGCAGGCAACAAGAAGGGAGACAGGGGAGTAGCCAGGAGGCGAATCCCACCCGCATCCTTTGCCTGCTGTTGGCTCCAGGCTCAGTTTTCTTTTCTGGGAAGTGGGCATCATGTGAGTGGCATGGCACTGGTGTCCAGGCCCACGGGAGCCTGGGCATATGGCGCCCTCTGTAGGCCACTGGGACCATGGTGTGGGTGATGCGGGAACAGAGGGGCAGCTGGCACTTGGGACGCCCAGCCCCTGCTTGTCTGGCCTCCCAAGGCACAGCAGCCTGAGAACCTGGCCTCGCGCTTTGACACTTCTAGTATTTTTTTTTAATTTTTATTTTAAAGGGGGGGGTAAAATAAACACAACAAAACAGAACAGAATGGGACATAAGAAAGCATAAATTTCAAAGCTAGACAACCAGAGATCTTCACTGTCATATTGTCTCTTGTTTTCTTCCAAATGGTTGTCCATATCTTTGCATACGAAGAGTTCATACTAAATAACATAGCCAATCTTTTCACAAGATGTGTAGTTCACTGGCTCCCACTTGCTAAGTGTGGGAGGGGGGAGGCATGGGATGGGAGACAGGACGACATGAGATGTCTGATTCTCAGCCCACAGGCCGGCAGGATCACAGCCACCCCCCAGAGAGGGGAGGAGTTCCTTGTTCTCCCCGCACCCCGAGTCAACCGCACGGTGCAGGTCCCGCGGTGCCAGGGTCTCTCCCCAGTGGGCTGCCGAAAGTCTGCCACACTCACCTGCTATTTCTTTCTGATGAATTGACCATTATATTTCCAAAGTTCTGAAATGGCCAACAGACCACAGAAAGAATTTTCTTTAGGCTCCTGTTTGAAACCAGCAGCTACAGCAATCTGCTGGCCTTGCTTCAGGGCCAGGACACTCCTAGTATTGAAAAGCAGGGTCTCAGCAGAGAATGGTGGCACAGGTCTACAATCTTAGCATTCCGGGAGGCTGAAACAGGAGGATCACAAATTCAAGCCCAGCCTTCTGTGCCATGAAATGCTCCCGAGGGAGTGCAGCCACTTCACCGCCAGGAAGCCCAAGCAGCCTGTGGGAGCCTGTGTGCATGGGAGCCCAGCCATGGCCCGGTTCAGCCCCGCAGCAGCCTACACCCAGCTGCCAGCAGGCTCGGGCTCTCCCAAGCCCTGCATTCCCCCCACCAGAACTATATAGAGCACAGGCAGCTGTCCCTGCCTGGATTGCCTGGGCTGCAAATTCACGAGTAAAATAAAGGATCAATGTTTTAAGCCACTGGTGTTGAGACAGTTCTCTCTCTCTCTCTCTCTCTAGCTTTAGAGCTAGGGCCTTCACAGCGAACTACAGCTCCAGTTACTGTTTTAGTTATTTATTTTTGAGGCAGGGTCTCACTATATAGCCCAGGCTGGCCTCAAAATTTCAGTGATCTTCCTGCCTCAGCCTCCTGAGTGCTTAGAGTTTCTGGAATTTCTACTTAATATTTTCCGATTGCTAGTGACTGTCAGTAACCACAGGAAATAAAACACAGATGAGGTAGGTTATAGTAAATGGGTGGTTCCAAAGTCCTAAATTTTTGAGGCAGTTTGTTGTATGATCAAAAACAATGGTGTGTGTGTTTGTTTGTTTATTTATTTATTTATTTATTTTGTTTTTTTGAGACAGGGTGGCCTTCAACTCACAGCAATCCTTCTGCCTCAGCCTCCTGAGCGCTGGAATTACAGGCATGCTGGGCTGTTCTTGTCACTTTCTGCAGCAGTTCTAGAGTCCTCGTTCCTGAATGTCTTGCTGCCTCTGTGCTCTGAATCAATCCTCAAGGCCTCAGGGCCTCAAGGCCTTGGTCATTTTGCCTTTGGGGAAGAGGCAGAAGACACACAGTGCCAGATCCTGTGAATAAGGTGGGCGAGGGTGCAGCAGCACCTTTTTACTTTATAAAAATTGCTTGGCAACCAATGAGTCCAGGACAGGATGGTGCTTACTAAAGTGGGTGGAAGCCGGGTGTGGTGGTGCATGCCTGTAATCCCAGCACTCTGGCTGAGGCAGGAGGATCGCAAGTTCAAGCCCAATTTAGGCACTTGGCAAGACCCTGACCAGAAACAAAAACCAAAAAATGCTGGCTAGCAGCAAGCTGGCCAGAGGATACTGGCAAGAAGGCCAGGACCGAAGCAGAGAGCCCAGGGAGGACCCCACTCAGGTCATTCTGGCTGCGCCCCAGCACGAGAACCCCTTGCTGGCCTCTGGGAAGCTGGGGTGGAGCCTGGGCACCTTCGAGCTTCTCCAACCTGCCACTCAAATGCTGGCCCAGCCCTGCACCGGCACAGACACCAGAAGAGGGTCAGGACTGGGCCGCCAGGGGCTGGTTGAAAATAGCACACGCTTTGTTTGGTCTGCAGGGCCACCCGCCCACCCGCCTGCCTGCCTGCCTGCCGGAGATACTGGTGCCTCACCCGGGCTGGAACCTGATCCTCCCCTAGCACAGCAGAGACGCCCTAGCGTGCACACATGCACACACACATGCACTCATGCACACGCATACACTCACGTCTGCTTCCTGGAGAAGCCAGGAAGGTTGCCCAGCGCTAAGGCAAGGCTGGGTGGTGCCTCCCAGGCCCCTGTGCCCTTGCTCACCCCAGGCATCAGTGTCCTGGGGCTGCTGTCAAATGGCCACCACCTGGGCACTGAAAACAACAAATTTACATTCTCATAGTTCTAGGGCCCGAAAATCCAGGATCAGCGAGATGGCAGGCCCGTTTCCCTACCAGACCTAGGGGAACCCATCCAGGCTCTCTCTGGTTTTAAAAGGTGGCAGTCACATGGATGTCTTCCTTGGGTGTGTGTCGTTAGTCTGCTCCTACTTATTTATTTTTTGGTACTGGAGAAGTGACTGGTTTTTTGTTTTGTTTTGTTTTTGTTTTTTTGCTTTGTCTTTTTGAGTCAGGGTCACCCTATGCAGTTCAGGCTGGCCTTGGGCTCACTTTGTAGCCCAGGCTGGTCTTGAACTTTTAATGATCTGCCTGCCTCAGCCTCCCAGTGTACTGGGATAACATTTGTGCACTGCTATACCATTTGTCTTCTCTTCTTATAAAACACCTGTCCTAAACCAGATAGCCTGGCATATGCCTGGAATTCCACTACTGGGAAGGTTGAGGCAGGAGGATCACCACCAGTCTGGGCCACATAATAAACTGAGGACTAGCCTAAATTTCATAGTGAGACCCTGTCTTGAAAAATCGAGCTGGGTGTGGGGTATACCACTGTAATTCCAGCACCCACCCCAAGTCTGAGGCAAGGGGCTGGAGGTATATGTCAGTGGCACAGCACCTGTCTGGCAAGTATGAGGTCATGAGTTTGATTCCTGGTGCCAAAAAAAGAAAAAGTGTGAGGCTAACCTGGACTACATAGTGAACTCAAGGCTAGCATGAATTACAGAGAGTAAGATCCTATCTCAAAAAGAAAGAAAAAGAGAGAGAAAGAAGGAAACCAAAACAAAGCAAACAAAAGGAAAGGAAAGGAAAGGAAAAGAAAGAAAAGAAAAGAAAAGAAAAGAAAAGAAAAGAAAAAAGAAAAGAAAAGAAGAAGCTGAGCATAGTGGTGTGTACCTGTAATCCCAGCACTCAGGAGGCTGAGGCAGGAGAATTGTTGCAAGTCCGAGACCAGTTTAGGCTTCAAAGTGAGCTCAAGGCCAGCCTGAACTACATAGTGAGACCCTGTCTCAAAAAAGGGTGGGGGCTGGGGGTTTAGCTCAGTGGCATGTCTGCTTGGAAACCGAGAGGTCGTGACTTTGATCCCTGGCACCAAAAAAAAAAAAAAAAAAAAGGAGACACCATTGCTGTTGACTTAGGGTCCAGTCTACTGGCATCATCTTAGCTGACATCTGCAAAGAACTTCCTTCCAAATAAGGCCACAGCTGCCAATATGAGGACTAGGGCTTCAGCCTGACTTTTGGGGACAGGACTTAGTCCCCAGCAGCTTTCCAGGTCCAGATTCAGCTTCCTGCCGGGCGCCTCCTCTGGCCTCTCCGTCTTCCTCCTCAGCCCCAGCTGGCCTGGACTCCCATCCCTGCCTGGCCATGAGTGTGGGGGACTGGCCACATTCATGCCACACTCCAGAGGCCACAGGTACTCGGTCACACGCAGGGTGGTGGAGGAGTATCCCAGGCACACACAGGTGCAGCAGTGTCCAAGGACGCTGCTCCATTCGATGCCCCAGCCTCTGCCCGGCACAGGCAGCTCCAAGCCAACTGATTAAAATACTAAAACACCAGCAGGGCACGGAGGTGCAGGCTTGGAATCCCTGCACTGAGGGCGCACAAGTCTGAGCCCAGCCTGGGCAACTTGGTGACTTAGTGAGGATTTTTTTTTACTGGGACTCAAACTCATGACTTTGCACTTGCCAGGCAGGTGCTTATACTGCTGAGCTAAATCCCCGGCCAGGTGAGGCTTTTCTTAAAGAAAAAACAAAAAGCTGGGTGAGGTGATGCACGTATGTAATCCCAACATTGGGGAGGCTGACGCAGGAAGATCACCATGAGTTCTAGACCAGGCTGGGCTACATAGTGAGAACCTATTTCCACAAAAACAAAAAAGTTAAAATGGCTGGGCACAGTGGCCCACACCTGTGATCCCAGCACTCTGGGACGCTAACGCAGGACTGTCATAAATCTAAGTCCATCCTAGGCAATTGGGTGACTTAGCAAGACCCTGTCTCAAAATATAAAAAGGGGCTGAGGAACTCAATCAGACTGGAAGTGCTGAGTTCAATCGCCAGTATCACAAGAGGGGAAAAAAAGTTAAAATGGTAAATTATGTGTTGTTTATTTTATAATATTCACTTATTTATTTATATTTTTTATTTTTTTTTATCGGTACCAGGGATCGAACTCACGACCGCTTGCTTGCTTGAGAGGCAGGCACTTCTGCCGCTGAGCTAAATCCCCAGCCCTATATTCACTTATTTATATGTTTTAAAATTTTTAAGTTGAGGCCCAGGGATATAGCTCAGTGGCATGAGCACCTGCCTGGTAAGTCCTGAGTTCAATTCCTGGTACCAAACAAAATTTTTTTAATTTATTTATTTTTAATTTATTTGTTTTGGGAGGGTTTTGAAGCAAGGTCTAGCTATGTAGTTCAGGCTGGCCTTGAATTTATGGCAATCCTTCTGCCTCAGCCTCCTGCATGCTGGGATTATAAATCCAAACTACCATGCCCGGCCTTAAATTTACTTGTAAATATCAGCTAAAAACTTGAGAATCAGACTTTCGGTGGCCTGAAGGAGAGAGAGACCCTGGCGCATCAGGACCTGCACCCTGCGGTTGACTCCGGGTGCCGGGAGAACAGGGAGCTCCTTCCCTCTCTGGGGGGTGGCTGTGAGCCTGCCTGCTCCTGGGCTCATGTCATCCTGTCCCCCGTCCCATGCCCCCCCCTTAGCAAGTGGGAGCCAGTTAACTACACATCTTGTGAAAAGATTGTCTATGTTATTTAGTATGAGCTCCCCATATGCAAAGATAAGGACAACCATTTGGAAGAAAGCAAGAGACAATATGACAGATAGTGAAGATCTCTGGTTGTCTAGCTTTGAAATTTATGCTTTCTTATGTCCCATTCTGTTCTGTTTTGTTGTGTTTAATTTTACCCCCTTTAAAATAAAATTTTAAAAATTTAAAAAAAACTCGAGAGTCACACATATTAATTGAGTACAATGTAATGTTTGACACCCCCCCCCCACTTTTCTTCTTGGATACAGGGTCTTGCTCTGTCTTGTTAGTCTTGAACTCAAGTGATCCTCCTACCTCAGTCTTGGGACCATTGAGATTACAGGTGTGCACCACCATGCCTGGCTTTTTCTTTCTTTCTTTCTTTTTCCGACATGTTTATCGAGAAGTAACTGTGATCTTGCCTGGCCCCCAGTCTTGGGGCCAGTGGTCTGACTTGGGGAACCCTGTAAGTTCACAGCCCAGCCAACGGGGCCTGGGGCTTGGGGTGAAGAGAAAAGCACTTACCTTTGCGGCTGGCTTCAGGCTCTGCACCCAGGGCTCCAAGCTTGGCCACACCTGGCTTTGAACACAATTTTTTTTTTTTCTTTTGGTACCGGGGATTGAACTCATGACCTTGCACTTGCCAGGTAGGCACTTAAGCTACTGAGCTAAATCCCCAGCCCCTGAACACAATTTTTAAAACTGTAAACAGAGTGACATCTCCTTAGGGACCTGGGGGTGGCTTTGCTCCAAGCCCCACCCCATGAGGATCTCACAGCATCCCTTGCAGAGGTCACTGCAGTCTGCCCCAGCCCTTGTCCCCATCCCTGTCTTTACTGGGAAAGGGCAGCACTCACCCTCACCTGCCTCTGCAGGAATCCCATAGCTGGAAAGGGCTCCGTGGGGAGTTGAATTTGATTCTCTCCCTCCAATCCTCTCTTCCCTGGAGACCACATCCCTGCGGGGATTTAAAAGAATCTGCCACAGGAGCCCGGAGAAAGGCGAGTGCCAGCCCCAGTGCCAGCCCCAGGCCACAGCAGCCTCTCGTTTTAATTGGGACCATTTTTAGCCCTTAGTGGGAGGCTCAAAAAGACCCTAAGGGCACTCACAGGGATGACACAGCCCTGGAGACCACAGGGTCCCCACCCCCCCTCTGAGCCCCCAGCACCCCCAATACTGCAATTTCTGGGGCTCAGGAAGGGGAAGGCAGCCAGGCGGGGCTCTGGCCCCTCCAGGAGGGGGGTGGGGTGCTGCAGGGTTCTTGTCTCCCAAACCTGGTGAGCAGATAGGCCTCGGCCTCTCAGGACAATGGAACTGCAGCCTGGCTTGCTGCATGTGGCCAGCTCCTCTCTGAATACTTGAGCCACTCAGCCAGGCCTGCTTGTCACCCTGATGCCACAGCTAGGGTCCCAAGGGTCGCCTGGCATCCCCCACCGGATCCATCTATCTGGCAGCTCAGGCGGGAACCCCACCAGGAAGAAAGGTCTTCCAGATGGAAGTGGGGTGATGAGCAGGTTGCAGGCACATCTGGTTTAGGCTAACTGGTAGGGCAAGCCCAGGTGTGCCCATGAGACAGAAAATACAGGACCACACAGGGGGCTGTGACAGTGACAAGGACAAGTGAGAGGGAATATCTACCGGCCCAGGAGTGCTCTAGAGGCTGGAGAGGTGCCTGGAACCAGCTCCCTGCAGCCTCCAGCTCTCACCTCCCTCTTGGATTTCTGGCCTCCTGGACTATCACATACTCCTTGGTTTAGTTGCTGCTGGGTTTTTTTGTTTTGTTTTTTGTTTTTGTTTTGGTACCAGGGATTGAACTCACGACCTTGAGTTTGCCAAGCAGGCACATACATCACTGAGCTAAACCCCTGGCCCTTGCTGTTTTGTTTTGTGACACAGGTTCTCACTATATTGTTCCAGCTGACCTCAAACTCACAGCAATCCTCCTGCCTCAGCCTCCTGAGTACTGGGATTAGAGGCATGAGTCACCACACCCAGAAATAATTACATTATATAAAGTTCTAATCATGTGCTAGGTACAGAAAGCACCCCACCCCACCTCCACTTTAAGTGCCACTAGGGATTGAAGTGAGGGCCTTCCACTGAGCTACATCTCCAACCCCTTTTTATTTTTTATTTTGAGACAAAGACTCATGAAGTTGCTAAGTTTCCCAGGCTGGGCTCAACCTTGTGATCCTCCTGGGTCACTCCTCCCGGAACGTAGCTTGGCTCTTGAGTGTCCGCCAAAGGCCCTTATATAGAAGAAGGCTTGGTCTCCAGCATGCAGTGCTGTGGGGAGGTTGTAGAGCCTTGAAGAGGTGGGGCCTAGTGGGAGGAAGTGAGGTCACTGTGGATGTGTCCCCCTTCCGAGAAGAAAGCTGGCCCTTGTCTCTCTGCTCCCCAGCTGCCATGAGGTGGGCAGGCCTCCTCTACCATGGGCTCCCGCCATGATGAACTGTGCTGCCACAGGCTCGAAGCAACCCTGAACTGAATCTCCTGAAACCAGCAGCCAAAAGAAACCTTTCTGTGGCCCACACCTATAATCCCAGCACTCTAAGAGGCTGAAGCAGGGGAGTCAGTTTCAAGGCCACAGAGCAAGACTGTATCTCGAAATAAAAAAAATAATAAAAGACCTGGTGATGTAGCTCAGTGCAAAGGCCCCAGGGTTTAACCCTGAGTATTGCAAAACAAAAACCTTCCTTCCGGGCTGGGGATTTAGCTCAGTGGCATAAGCGCCTGCCTGGCAAGCTCGAAGTCGTGAGTTTGATCCCCAGTACCGGGAGCCTTCCTTATACCTTCATAACCTCAGGTGTTTTCTGCAATAGAAAGCTGACCGACACAGTCCTCATTTTTCTCTTCCCTGCACGTCGATTTCCTAATCTATCAGTTGGTCACATGGTATAACAGCACTCAAACCATAGGTGGTGGGAAAGATTACAAACTATTTATATGCATACAGAAAAGCAGCAAGCTGCAGTCTGCAGATCTGGCACTCTACACTTAGGTCCAGTTCCTTCAAAAAACTCAGCAGGGAAAGAAGCCCAGGTCTGTGCTGTGTCTGCCTCCTCAGAGGCTCCTTCCCCGGTATCTGAAGGACAGTCAGCCTGTTTTCAGCCTGTTTTCTCAAGGTCAAACTGAGCAGCTTGTGTTGCCCAGATGGGTGTTTTTCAGTTGCTGTTGTTGTAGTAGAATAAATATTTTGGGGGGAAAAATTGTAATTTTGTTCATTTTTTTAAGACGAATAATACAGTTGTTCAGGATTCAAATCCCTGTCTTCCCAAATCAGGATTCAAACACTCCATGGCTTCAGCAAAGACCACAGGCCTGGGGGACAACACGGAGGCCTCTCACCTGCTACAGGAAACTTCCACGGCTCAGAGCTTGCTGGAAGCCAGTCAAGGGAGCTCGGGTAATATGGGGCCGGCGTTAGCTGTGCAGGATAAATAAGCCTTGTGGATGTAACAAGACTTTAACTTTACCACCCTGAGTCTCAGTTTTCCCATCTGCAAAAAGGGAATCTCGAGGTTGGGAATATAACTCAGGAGTATAAGCACCTGCCTGGCAAGTGCAGGGTCCTGAGTTCGATTCCCAGTACCAAAAAAAAAGGGGGGCGACTCTCATCAGGCATGGCTGTGTACACCTGTAACCTCTAGCACTCAGGAAGCTGAGACAGGATGGCTGAGAGTTCAAGGCTAACCTGGGCTAAATAATGAGTTTAAGGCCAGTCTGAACTACCTAGCAAGACCCTGTCTCCAAAAAAACAAAACAATGACAACAACAAAAGGAGACTCTCAATGGTACCCTCAGTGTCCCTCCTGCATACAGCGATTTTATTTTATTTTATTTTATTTTTTATTGGTACCAGGGATCGAACTCACAACTGCCTGCTTGCAAGGCAGGCGCTTATGCCGCTGAGCTAAATCCCCAGCCCCTGCATACAGCGATTATCCAAATGTGGAAGCAACGCATTTCAAAATGACTTGAGAAGGGAGTTCTTTGTTTGTTTGTTCTGAGACAGGATTTCACTATGTAGTTCAGTCTGGCCTTGAATTCACTTTGGAGCCTAGGCTGGCCTCAGACTCACAGCACGCCTCCTACCTCAGCCTCTCGAGTGCTGGAATTACAGGTGTATGCCACCACGCCAGGCCTTGAAGAGGAATGTTAATCAGCCCACCTGTCTGAAGACCAAGGGGATCCAGGCTCCTCCAACAGTGTCATCCAAATCTGGTTTCTCTCTTTTTGGCTTCACTCTGATTGGGTTGCTCCTCAGCCTCCTCAGATTGGCAAGGCTGAGGCCAGACCCATGGCTGCTGGGTCCCAGGAAGGGGAGAAAGAAGCCCCAGGCACCCAAGTAGTGCTGGGCTGACAAAGCAGGGGGTGGGGTGTTTCTGGCTGCCGGGTGCACTGTAGTGGGCTGCATGGTGCCCCCGAAACGGCATGGAAATGAGAACTGATTTGGAAACAGTCACTGCCCAGGATCTCAGGCGCAATGACTGGGGTCCCTATAAGAAGGGGAGAGGACACAGAGACTCAGAGAAGAGGCTGAGTGACTACAAGTTGGTGACAAGCCACGAATGCCAAAGACTGCTGGCCTCCACGGGCAGATCTACCTCAGGCCTCCTGAGCTGGACATAGTAACTCCCAGCGTTCAAGCCCGGCTTGAGGGCTGAGGCAGCCAGGGGTGCTGGTTGGCCCACGTCCCGGGATTCTGGCTGCTCCCCAGGTCCAGAGCTGCAGCGGGTGGCCTTGGCCTCTGCCCCGGGACGCCCAGGTAGATGTGGACAACGCCTCTTCGTGTCAGCTCCCCTCACAGGCTGTGGGTTCCCCCAGGGCTCAGCCGGTGCTACACACAGAATCTGTTTTCCATAAACACTGTTTTGAACTGAATTTCACTTTTCTCACCCAAGAAAGGAGTCCGGGAGAGGGTGCCCAGATTAGGGGAACGGAGATGTTTTCATGGTTTATTGAAGGTTTTTCCTTTCTTCTTGTCACGGTCTGTCCTGTCCGATTATCTTCTGATGAATGCAAAAAAGAGATGGATGCCTGTCCCCAGAGCTGGCCTGTGTGTGTGGGGTGCTCGTGGCCAGAGGCTGGGCCCACCCAAGCTCCCCACTGTGCCCTTCTGTCTCCACGGAGCCCTGGCCAGAGAGCAGCCTTTGCCAGGAGGAGCCTGGCGCCTTCCACACAGCCCAGGAGCTGGACGCTGCAGTCCCTCAGCACTGCTGAAGACAGAACAGCCTGGTAGGGGGCAGAGGCCAGTGCTGACCGGGAAGTGCTGACCAGGGATGCCCATGTCCTGAGAGGCCACCTGTTCCCCCATGACCACCACCTAGTGCCTTGCCATCCTGTGACCCAAACTTCCTTTCTTTTCTCTTCCCTCTTCCTTCCTTCCTTCCTTCCTTCCTTCCTTCCTTCCTTCCTTCCTTGCTTTTTCTCTTTCTTTCATGGGCCTAAAGTCCAGGGAAAGCAGGTTACCAATAAATTACATCCATAACCACCTCCTCCTCTTCCTCTTCCTCCTTCTCCTCCTCTTCCTCTTCCTCCTCCTCCTCCTCTTCCTCTTCCTCCTCCTCCTCTTCTCCTTCTCCTTCTCCTTCTCCTTCTCCTTCTTCTTCTCTCTCTCTCTCGTCTTTTTGAGACAGGATCTCACTATGCAGGTCAGGCTGGCCTTGAGCTCACTTTGTAGCCCAAGTTGGTCTCAAACTCCCAACAATGACCCTCCTTCAGCCTGCAGAGTGCGGGATTCCAGGTGTGAGCCACCCTATCCTGTCTGAGAGTCCTTGCTTAGTCTGTCTTCTACGACCGCAGATGGTGGCCACGGTGAGTAAGTGACTGGGTGGACGGACCAGAGCTGTCTGCACCCTGACTGAGTCTGCAAGCCGAGTCCTAGCTGCACCAAGGGCTGCAGGTCCGGGAAGCCTGTCCCAGCAACCCTTCCCTGGCAGAAGAGACACAGAGCCATGGGGTGTGTTCTGGGCCTGGCCTGGGCCACAGCTCAGGGGTTCCCTGGGGTCCCCCTCTCCATGCTGCACTCCTGCTCCCCCAGGCTGTCAATGGCCTCCTCCCTCCTCCAACACCTGCAAAGCAGGGTTACGTGGGAAACAGACAGGAAGCCGGGGGTCCAGCACACCCCACCCACTTTCCTGCCGCCTCCTGGGAGGAACAGGGACATGGGAGGGGACAGGGCAGAGCTGAGGGGAAGGGACAGGCAAGGTAGAGTCTCACTTCTTATTGGTTTCTGTGTTTTCCAACATTTCTCCCAGGCTCTCATAGCTGGACAGAACATCCTGAGTCCTAAGGACGCTGTGCCCTGGAGAGGCAGCCACACAGCAATGCCTCGTGCTAGGCCCGGGCAGGCAGGGCCTCCACCACAGCCCAGGGGCTTTGGGACAGATGGGATCTGCAGGCACAGGGGTCGAGGGAGGCTGGGCCGTGCCCCACCAAGCCAGCCCTTCCCAAGGCTGGCAAGTAGAAACGCTGGCTGGGGACAGGGCCAGGGGCCACAGAGGCCAGTGGGCCAGATGGCCCCACAGCCGGGCAGGTGGAAGCAGCCCTCGTGATCCCCACATCACTTCCCTCTGCAGCCCCTTTAATTTGCTCTCTGTAGAAAATAAACCTGTGGAGGCAACGGTGACTTCATTTAGGAAAAGAGCAGGCCTCAGCGCTTCCGTCTGGCAGCATTCCCTCGGAGCCGATGGGCAGTGGGGGGATAGGAGGTGGAGAGGGCTGGGCCCAGGGGCCTTGGATTCCTCCAGTCCCAGTGTGGTCAGCTCCACAGCTGCTGTGCCTGCCACTGCTCTTCCCAGCCCACCTCAGTTTCCCCATCTGTCACTCCCGGATGGCTTGGTCTTTGCCCCACCCAGGGGAGGTGATTTAAGGGGTTCCTGGGGGGCCAAAAGACATCCCACACTGTACCCCAGGTGCAGAGCCACTTGATGCCAAGAGAGGGAGGAGGAGATAGAGACAGAGAAGAGACTGTGGTCAATGGGCAGTGTCCAAGACCCGCGGCTCAGACCTCAGAGGCTGCTCATGGAAAGCAGCATGGTGGAACACACCTATAACCCCGGGGCTCAGGGGCGGAGGTGAAGCAGGATGACCACCCCGAGTTCGGGCCAGTCTGGGCTACAGAGTGAGTTTGAGGCCAGCCTGAACTACATACTGAGACCCTGTCTCAGAAAAACAAAAAAAGAAAGACAGAGAGCGAGGGAGACAGAGAGAGGGAGAGGGAGAAGGAAATGGAAGAATGATTCACAGGAAGTGGAAGGGAAATGCTGGCATGTGTCCTCCACGTGCTGCTTTCCCAGCTCAAGTGGTTTCTGACCAGAGATCTTTTTGAGCCCTGACACTGGGCAAGTGCTGTTTCTTTTAGGTGGTTTTTTTTGGTTGTTACTGTTTTCTTTCTGTTTTTGTTTTCCATATTGGAAACTGAATCCGGGACATTGGCACTGAGCTGCATCCCCAGTCCCTTTATCTTTTATTTTGAGATAAGATCTCACCAATTCACCAAATTGTCCAGGCAGGGCCCAAACTTGCCATCCTCCTGCCTCAGCCTCCCAGAGTCCTGGGATGACACTGTGCACACTATGCCTGGCTCCTGCTCTGGGCGAGCTCTCAGCACAGTTTTCCAGATGGAGAAGCTGAGGCTCCAGGGCAGCACCTTGCCCAGTACTTGCGGAGGCGGGCGGGGCTCTCACCAACCTGCTGAAGGAACGCTGTCCTCCAGCGCCCCAACCTCGGGCTCCCTGCTGCCCTGGGCTCTGTGCTTAGTGCAAGGCTGCTGTCCCCAGCTCCTGGCACAGGTGGCTCTGAGGGCCGCCGTGGCCCAGGGACACTGTGGACTCCCGCCAGACGCAGCCAAAGAGACCCTAGAATAGGGATCCTGGGAGTCCCTCACCCTTGTCAGCTCCTCCTGATTCCTCAGGCTCTACTGCCACCTGCTGGCCAAGTGTCCCATTGCCATGGCAACCACTGCAGGGCTCAGGCATGGGGAGAGTGGCCCTGCACCGGAGAGGAGCTGGAGCACCCAGTGAGACGTCCCCAGGGGCTTCCTTTCCTCCTCGGCCACCATCCCACCCCCTGTCCTCCAAAGCTGGTGTAGGGGGCCTTTGCCCAGTCCCCATGTTCACCACAGACCCCAGGCGGTGGCCACCGCCACCATCTCCTTTGGTGCTTCCAGGATCCCTGGTTCAGGCACAGTGATCCCAGCCTTCTGGGTCCTGGAGTCACACAGGACAGGGCCACCGCCCACTCCCCTTCCATGTCCTGTCTCCTGCTCTGCCTCCTGGCAGCTAGCTGCTGTCGCCTGGGGGTCACACCTGCCCCTGAATGTGCTGGTACCACCTCTGAGAGCTTCCCCTGGCTTCCACTCTTGCTAACATCAGTTCAGCAAAGCTTCTAGAACATTCTGCTCACTATGACCAACCTGTGCCCTGCTCCTCCTATTTCCTGCTAGCAACCATCCACTCCTGGGGACAGTGACTGTCCCATCTCTGTGAGGGTGTCCCACAGGCTGCCGTAATTTGGAGGACCCTCAGCCCAGGCTGCCTGGAGATGTAGGTGCTGAACTGGTCCCCACTTAGCCTGCCCCTCCTCCAGGCCCCAATCCTATCCCTTGGGGATCCTCCTGTCCCTGTCAACGCTCCTGGGGTCTCCAGGGAGAGAGAGAGGCAGGGTTAGCTTCTGCCTGTCTGCACTGAGGAGAGGCAAATCCTGCTGAGTGAGGGGGCTTGGGCCAGCTCTGGGCACAGCTGGTCCCAGGTTCCCAGCACGGTCTCCAGGGACCCCTGTCTTGTGGCCTCACATGAGACCTCAGGGACAGGAAAGACGGCATGGAGTCTCCAAGCTGGGTGTGGTGGCACACACCTGAAATCCAGCACTCCAGGGGGCTGGGGCAGGAGGATCACCAGTTTGACCTCAACCTGAGCGACTCAGCCACTTAATAAATAAAAAATAAAAAAGAGCTGGGGATGTAGCTCGGTGCAAAGGCCCAGAGTTCAATTTCTGGAATTAAGAAAAAAAGGAAAGAAGGAAGGGAAAGGAGGTGGGGAGTCTACTGAAAGATGGGCAGGTGCCACCACAGTTCCTAGGTGGGAGGCAGCCTCAGGCACCGTCGCCCTGGTTCTGCCCAGCCTACCCTGGGTGGCCTGCCTCAGTCTCTCCCTCTGCGCTGGCCAGGCTGACCTACTGGACTCCCACAGATGGGAGATACTTGGCCAGCCTGTGGTGGCTAGGGGAGACTGGCCCTTTCTCGGATGCCCACCTGGCCCTGGGAACAGCTTAATACCTCTGGATCCTCCTTGGCCCTATACATAGCAGCCTGGTGACACCCTACCCCAGCACCTGCACTGTCCCTGAGAGCCCCAAACTTCCACAGGTCATGAACAAGGTTGGCCCACAGGGTGAGAGGCCAGGACCTGCCCCCTCCTCACGGCTCTGCTTGGTATCTGCCGAGCGGTACAGACAGGCCGGATGTCGGGGTGCTCTGACAGGTCTGGTCATGGCCATGTGGACAGTGGCCACAGATCTGGCCCGGAGGGACTTGGGGACTGGCCACAGGTAACCCACCCATCCAGGTACCACTTCTTGCCTGCACTTCTCTCCCCTACCCATTACATGCTTTGGTTTGGTTGGCTTCCAGGGCTGGGGATAGAACCTGGGGACAGGGGGGTTGGCCATGCCTGGGGACAGCACAGGCAGCCTGCTCCTCCCATTCCTCTCTGTCTCTGTCCCTGTATGTTTTGCTGTCTCGGTGTCCCTCTCTGTCTCTGTTTCTCCCATCCCCTACCATAAGTCTTTGCTTTTTTTTTTTTTTTTTTTTTTGGTACTGGGGATTGAACTCATGACCTCACGCTTGCCAGCCAGGCGCTTAAGCCACTGAGCTAAATCCCCAGCCCCCAAGTCTTTGCTGAAGAGACAGTGACCCTCCAGGACGAGCCAGCTGGCCACCACTGAGGCTGACGATACCACCACCCTAGGCCAGTGCCCTGGCACTGGCACCCAGGACACCCAGGCTGGAGCCCTAGCACTTTCCCTGCGGACCCAGCCTGGCCACAGATTCCAGCGGCCCCTGTGCTCCTGACCGGTGCCACCCAGAGCCAGCACCAAAGCCAGCCCAACGACGGGCCATAGCAGCCACGGAGGGGCCAACCTGGTCACTGCGCAGGCCACAAACTCAGCTTTAGGCTTGAGCCCAGTGGGGCGAGGCTTTCCTGGTTCTCTGAATCACATACTCTGCCCAAGTCCCCTAATGGGGAAGGGGCCAGGGACCCTGGGTCCATGACAGAGTTGGACACAGGAGCCCCTGTGGCATTGGATGCTGCCTTCAGGACGAGGCATAGTGTCTATTTGTTGTCGGGGGGTTTAATCCCAAGGCCTTACACACTGAGCTGACCCCCCACACACACAGAGGCATTTATTTATTTATTTATTTATTTATTTATTTATTTATTGTTTTTTTGAGACAGGGTCTCACTCTACAGTTCAGGCTGGCCTTGGGCTCACCTTGCAGCCCAGGCTGGTCTCAAACTCTCAACAATCCTTCTGCCTCAGCCTCCCACATGCTGGGATTACAGGTATGCACTACCACACCTGGATTTCTAACCCTATTTCTTTCTTTTTCTTTCTTTCCTTCTTATTTTATCTGTTTTTGTTTTGTTTTGTTTTATTTTTTTGTACTGGGGATTGAACTCATGACCTCACACTTGGCCAGGCAGGTGCTTATGGTGCTGAGCTAAATCCCCAGCCTATTTTATCTTTTTTAATTGTACCAAGAATCGAACTCAGGACCTTGTGCTTGCCAGGCAGGCACTTGTGCCACTGAGCTATATCCCTGTTCCTCATTCTTTCATTCTTTCAGACAGGGCCTCACTCTGTCCCCAGCTTGGCCTTGAAATTATGGCCATCCTCCTGCCTCAGCCTCCTGAGTGCTGGCATGACATGGGTGCACCATCATGCTGGCTTATTTATTTATTTATTGGTATTGGGGATTGAACCCACGACCTCGAGAGTGCCAGGCAAGCGCTTGAACCACTCAGCTAAATCCCCAGACCCATGCCAGTTTATTTTTATCTCCTTATCTCTTTATCTCTCCATCTCCTATTGATTCCATTTCTCTAGCTGAACCTTGACTGATCCAGCCACTGCCACCACATCCATGGTCACCACAGCCTCATAGTTAAACCACCCCTGCCACCATGAGTGTCACACACTGGTGTGGCCGCAGCTGCAGGGCCTGTTCTGCGGCATCTGCTGTTCATTGTCCAGCTCTCCACATGGAGCACCTTGCCCAGCAGAGCCTCTGCTGCCCGTGGGCAAAGACGGAGCCGGAGGGCGAGGCCACGCTCTGAGCTGCACTGGGCCAAGCACACAGCAGCCCACGCTGAGCCCAGGGTCCACACTGTTCCTTTACCCAACAAACAAACCAGGGTCACACGGGGCAGCCCAAGGTCCCTGGCAGCAAAGGACAGGAGGCCGGGGGACCCCATGCCTGCCCCACATTAGTCCCGCCCTCCTCCACTCTACAGGCCCCACCTTTCCTCGGGTGGTCCCAGATCCTCAATTTGGGGAAACTGAGGCTCAGAGAGGTTTAAGTTTTTTGCCCCAAAACTTAAAGCTCTGACAAACAGCTTTTTCCTTTTTTTTAGTGTTGGAGATTGAATCCAGGGCCTTCACACTGAGCTACATCCCAGCCCTTTTTTATCTTTTGCTTTAAGGAAAGGTCTCACTAAATTGCTAAATCACCCAGACTGGGCTCAAGCTTGCAGCCTCCTGCCTCAGCCTCCAGAGGGCTGGGATCACAGGCTTGTGTCGCTTCAGCTCGCTTGGGAAGCGCGATGTCATTGCACCTGTCTGCAGTGCCAAGTGCCCTCATCTTCCTGGCAGTGGGGAGGGGAGAGGGGCAGGGGGAGGGACAGAGTCTCCTGAGTGACCTCACAGGGCTTGGTTCCTTCAGGTCCGGCCAGCAGGAGGGTCCTTGCTGGTCGCCTGGCCAGTAACAGTGGACTGGCCCTGTGCTGTGTCACCGTCACCACCTCAATCTTGGCTCGACTGTGCCACGTCATTCGCGTCTAATCGGAGGTGGATTCTGTGTGCCTGGCATTTATAGGAATCTTCCTAAGCTCTTCGCCATCTCCTGGGGATTAGTGTTGCTAATCTGCAGATCCACTTAGCTGTCGCCATGCGCCAGGTTCTCAAACACAGGCTGCCCCGGCGCACAGCGCCATGGCTGGACCGCCTCCCGGAGGACACGCACCTCTGTGGGACAGGGACATCTACGGCTTGCTGAGCACCTACTGCGTGTGGGGGCCATCCTGCCCGACCTCCCATTTCACAGAGGAGAAACTGAGGACTGAGAAAGGGACCAGCATCCCGGACCCCCAGCTGCGTATCCAGTGCCTGCAGAGGCCTTTTTCTTACGCTGTAGGAAAGCTACCTTTCACAGCAGCGTACCTGCCCCCTTGCTCGCAGAGTAAGTGCCCGTGGGCGCCGCTGGAGGGCGCTGTGTCAGCGCCAGCTCTCTCCATCCATCTGGGTTCTGAGTGTAAGGAACTAGGTGAGCTCCCGAAGAGGAGCTAGATGGGACCTCACCCTGCAGATGAGGCCAGAGTGAGGCTTGGAGGGGCCCAGGAAGCCACCCAGGGCCGCACAGTGAGGGTCACCTTTCAGGTGCCCAGGAGAGGGGCCATCACTTGGGGAAGATGCTGCACCAGGAGCTCTTGCTGCACGAGCTCACCCTGAACCCGGCCTGGATGGGGGGGGCCCAGCTGCTCTCTGCGAGCACTCTTGGGGAGCATCTTTGGGTACCATTGGAGAGTATTTTGGGTGCTACTGGGGAGCATTCCTGGGCACTGTCAGGGAGCTGTGCAAAGGTCCTGAGGTGGACTATGTATGGGAATCCTCCTTTATCCTTGGCCTCTACTTCTGTGGAAATTCCACAAATAAACAGCTCATAAGCTTTCAGCCGCGCTCGGTTTTGAGCAGCATGATGAAATCTCACCACCGCCGCCGCACCCAGCACAGCCACGTTGCCTGCCCCACCTACCCTCGAGTCACCAGTCCTCCAAGTTCTAGGCTCTTGGTCCCAGTATCAGGGACCTGTGCTCGTCTCCCTTGTCTTCCTCACCAGTGACCCAAAGCACAGGACAGTGATGACGTCGCCTGTAAGTGAGGTGAACCACAGCACAGGTGCCGGGGGAACCCTGTGGGCACAGGTGCCTGCACTTCCGCCTTCCACTGGGGTCCTGGCACACAGTCCCCGAGATGGTGGTGACATCGTGGAGTGTACAAGACATGGAGCAGAACATGGCACAGGGGACAGTGCTGGGCTGAGACCCAGCATGGGCCGTCTCCTCGGAGAACACTTGGACGGCCAGGGACAATGGGCCCAGCTCCACGCAGCCCCATCAACGTGACACCGCGTAGCAGAACAGGAGTCTGTCTCCTCCTGGGGCAGCTGACTAGTCCCAGCAAATCCAGATGTTCTGGTCCTCCTCACCCCACCCCCACCAGAACGAAGGGGTCAGACAGAGGAAGAAACATGGAATCCCAGCCCGTGTGGCTGGTGCTGTGCTAACCTGAGTCCTTAGGAACCAGCTGAGCAGCTGGGTCAATCTAGACCTGACGCCTACCCTTCTCTTGCCTTCTCTTCGCTACACTAAACTCCCTTGATGGTTGAGCTGTGTTCAGTGACGTTTTCTATCTTTGCCCCACACATCCTGATACAGGGGACAGGCTCACTTCCTGTCGAGACTCAATGTGGCAATGAGGCCACATCAGAAGCCAGACAGAATGCTTTCCATGTGGCAGCCAGCCAGAGACCGACTCTGTAGTGTCGGGAAGATCAAGCTAGATTTTAAGAGCCACAGAAGGTCTGAAAGTTACAGTGCTGAGTGGCACCACGGGCCAGGAGAGCCTGGGGTTGGGGCCCAAGGCTCACAGCTCACCATGTCCCTGCTGTGCCTGGCCGATCGCCTGCCAGGGAAAGAGCCCCTTCCACACCAGGGCATCCGCCCATTTCTCTCTTCGCCCATGCGATGCTGCCAGCTGCCTCTTTACCAAGCTAGGCTGGAAAACTGCCCACAGTTAAAAGAGATTTCTTTCCAACAGACGCTGGTCTGCGGATTTGAGCCTTATCTTCCCTTCCAGAGTGAGTGCTGTTCATTTCACTTCCTAAAAAAAAAACCTAAACCACAAACTGAAAACCAGGTGGGGCCTGTTCAGGATCTGCCTGGAGTTTGTCGGGGAGCTGATAAAGAGCAGTCAGTTGCCTGGGCAACCGGGCAGGGAGCTGGGGGAGAAATGGCAGGCAGCATTTCCCCTGCACTCCCCAGGAAGGCAGCTCCCCCAGGCCTCGCTCTTCCGCAGTGGGCTTCACCCACGAGGCTGGGGGCTGAGAAGAGCTCTCCTGTGTGCAGCTCCGACTAGGATTGGAAGGGGGTTCTAAGGGGAAGTGCAGGGCTGGTGGTGTGGCTCCTTGGGGAGCACTCGACCAGTATGAGTGAGGCTCTGGGGTCCATCGCAGGCACCAAAAGGAAAGAAAAGAAAGCAAGTGCAGGGCTGGGGATGTGGCTCAGTGGTAGAGCTCTTGCTTTGCATGCACGATGCCCTGGATGTGATCACCAGCATCACACACACACACACAGAAAGAGGGTAAATGCAGCCAGCATGGTACGCACACCTGTAATTCCAGTGCTTTGGGAGGCTGAGGCAGAAAAGTCCCATATTTGAAACGAGCCTGGACAATTTAACAATTTAGTGAGAGCCTGTGGCAAAATGAAAAAGAGGAGACTTATCTGGGTGTGGTGGTGCATGCTCATAATCCCAGCATTTGGGAGGCTGAGTTAGAAGGATCGCTGTGAGTTGGAGGCCAGCCTGGGGTGCGTAGTGAGTTCAAGGAAAGCCAGTCTGAACTGCACAGTAAGACCCTGTCTCAAATAAAGGCTCAGTGTAAAGAATCTATATTCAATTCCCAACATTGCAAAAATAAATAAATAGCCAATGCTTCTTGTCACATTGGTGAACCAAGACTGAGTTTCAGTTTCCTCTGGAGACAGGTCTGAGAGACGGGCCACAGGGCTCAAGCCTCGGCTCAGCCATGGTGCACTAACTAATCAATAGTTGGCATTAGGGCATAACGGTTGCTTGATCAGATCTACAGCTGGATCCAATAAGAGGGAGAAATAAAAACATTATTTCATGGCAGACCCCAACATGACAAAACTGAACCCTGCAGGCCCTGAGGGACCCTGTGGTCACATACTCTGTGGACTGGTCCCCTGGTTACAAATGGGGGAAATAAGCCGGGTGCAAATCTCAGCACCCTGGGAGGCAGAGGCAGGAGCATGGCAGGTTGGAGGCTAGGCTGGGCAACTTAGTGACTTTGCAACACTCTGCCTCAAAATAAAAAATTTTAAGGGGCTGGGGATTTAGCTCAGTGGCATAAGTGCCTGCCTTGCAAGCACACGGTTGTGAGTTCAATCCCCAGTACCCATTAAAAAAAAAAAAAGGGCTGGGGATTTAGCTCAGTGGCTTAAGCGCCTGCCTGGCAAGCGTGAGGTTGTGAGTTCGATCCCCAGTACAAAAAAAAAAAAAAAAAAAAAAACTAGATAAACCCAATCATCAGACTGCTGCCCCTCTGCCCTAAGCAAAGTATCCCACTCTGTCAGCTTCCCTACTGCCTGCCCAGTAGGGGTGACACTGGCTGGGTGGGCAAGGCCAAGAAGCTAAATGGCCCAGAGTCCTGGACAGCTCACACCGTAGCTTGGCAGTGGGCAGGTGGGCAAAACTGGTGGGGACTGGTTCTGGGTGATGGCGGGCTCTGCCCCCTGGCCTCCCATGCCTTCCTCGGGGCATCAGGGTTCAGAACAAGGCGAGCCATTGGCCAGCATCCTGACCTGCCATCCCCTGGTCCTGTCTGCAAGGGCCATGCTCAGGACCCAGGAGCAAAGAATGGGCCCAACCCTGAGCCCCAGGTTGGCACATGCTTAATGCTGGGGATGGGGGAGCCCAGGGCACCCTTCCTGAGGGACACATGACAAGCAGAACTTTCAGCCCCCAATGGGGACCAGCAGGGAGGATGGCAGGGACTGTGAGTGTGGCCAGACAGGCACCAGGATTTATCTGAGATTCAAGAGGCTTGGGTCATGGGAACCCAGGTCAGAGAGGTGACAAGGGGTACAGGACCTGAAGGCCATGGGACTTTTTGTTTGTTTATTTGTGGTACTGGAGATTGAACTCATGCATTCACACTGAGCTACATCCCCAGCGCTTTTTATTTTTTATTTTGACACAGGGCCTCCCTAACTGACTGCATTCCCCTGGGCTGGGCTTGAACTCACAGGCCTCCACCTCAGCCTCCCCAGCGTAGGATGACTGGCGTGCATTGCCACGCCTGGCTGTTTTGACTTCCAAACAGGCTGTTTTTCAAAGCCTTCAATGCCAGATAACTCTCAAGGACCGGCAAGCAGGTTTGAAGGGCTTGACGCCGACCCTCACCTGTCCTGACCTGACCGCCCCCACAGCCACTGCACCCCACAGCACCTAAGCAGTGCCCACACAGGCTTTTCCTCCTCCCTCCATCTCCTGCCATATTTTTTTCTGTTTTGGAAGCTGAGCTGTTCTGAGATCATCATGCTGCTGGGAAGCAGGGCTGAGTCCTGTTTATTCAAAGAAATGTTTTCCTTGCACACTCAAGCACTGTGTTTATGCCATAAATCTCCAGCTAGGTGACATCTCCAGACACCTCTCTGCTGGTATCTGCCGAGCCTGGCGCTGGGGAACCAGGTAAGGACCCAGTGTATGCTAACAGGGGCTCTGCCAGCTGCAGCCATAGGCTGCCTGGTGCCCAGCTTTGGGACCCAGGGGCACCTACCTAACAAGGGCAAGCAGCAGCTCACACTTATTGGGTATTTAGTGTGCTGCTCCCTGCTGGGCACCCCTTGTTTTTGCAGAGGAGAGGCAGGGGCTGGGTGTAACTCAGAGGCAAAGCCCTTGCCCTGGGTGCAAACATCAGCACTGCAATAAAATAAAAAGAGGAAACCAGATGTGTTAGTGAACACCTGTAACCCAACGTTCTGCAAGGCTGAGGCAGGAGGGTTGCAAGTCAGAGCCCAGCCTGGGCAACTTTGTGACTTAGTGAAGACTCTGTCTCAAAACTAAAAATAAAAGGGCTGGAGATGTAGCTCCATGCTCACTCTGTGCTAAGGTCTTGGGTTCAGTCCCCAGTATAAAAACAAAACAAAAGGGGTGCAGCGGTGCAGCACCTGCCTGGCAAGCACAAGGTGCTGAGTTTGATTCCTGATGAAAAAAAAAAAAAAAAAGGAAAAGACAACCCACAAATTTGCAAGTCATATTTGTAAAAGGATTGTCAGCCTTGAAATAAAAGCACAGAGTGATTCTCTAAGGAGGCACAATGCGTATTTGGGAGGAGGAAGGCAGCACTGCAATGCGGGATGCGAGTGCCATGGAAACCAGCGCACGCTCATGGGGGCCGGGGTGAAGCAGAGCCCGGAGGCCACCTGAGTTATTTTGAATCAGGAAACCTTGGGCACAAGGACCAGCCCAAGGCTGTGCACACGGCCACCACGGTGACTCGCGTCCTTGCAGACGCACTCTGTGTGTGCACCGAGCCACCCCTGTGAGCACTTCGGTTCTGGTTCCGGCAGCGCCTTTCCTGATGGTTCTGGTTATCAGGGGAGGGAGCCTGAGATCCTGCTTGACAGCCTCCCAGCTCAATTACTTCATCTTTTTTTTTCTTTTTTCATCTTATTTCTTATTAGAGCTAAACAAGAGACTCCATTTTGATTCTGACAATTTTCATGGGGTTTAGCATCCACACCATGCAAATAACTTACAAGCCAGGTGCAGTTGGCGCAGCCCTGTCATCCCAGCACTTGGGAGGCTGAGGCAGGAGGATTGCTGTAAGTTCAAGGCCAGCCTAGGTTACACAGTGAGTTTAAGAACAGCCTGAACTGCATGGCAAAATTCTGTGTCGAAAGAACAAAACAAAAAATAAATAAAAAGCAAAACAACAACAACAAACAGAAGAGAGCCAGGTGCCACAAGCCTGGAATCCTAGCAGTCTCAGAGGCTGAGGCAGGAAGATAACAAGTTAGAGCATAGCTTGGACAACTCAGTGGGACCGTGGCATAAAACATAAAATTAAACAAACAAACAAAAAAAGGCTGGGAATATAGCTCAGTGCTAAGGTCCTATTTAGCTCAGTCCCCAGCTCCAAAAGAGAAAAAAAAGAAATGAAGTGGGTATGTCAGTGCAGGCCTATAACCCTGTGACCAGGGAGAGACCCAACACTCCAACACTCTCCAGAGGGTGCTCATTACACGGCAGCCCCACCCCGTATGGCCTGGGTGTGGCTGCATCAGGTACCCCATGGCCCCTCAGTCAGGTCCTCCCAGTCTCACTCCACCGGGACCACTGTGCCTGCAACCTGCCATGCCATGCTGGGTCCCTCCACGCGTGGTTCCCCTCCCGCTGTGACAGGAGTCCCTGTGAAGCCTCTGCCACCTGCCACACTCCGGCCCTACTCCCACTATCTAAACAGGGCGCCCGGCTGCCCACACCCAGGGCCAGAGCCACATGTGTGCGGGTTGGACGAGCTCCTGAGACCTGCAGGGAGTGGCAACCAGAGCTGCAAGCACTGTAGGAGCTGACTGCTGCTGGGGCCCAGAGCCCAGCGCCTTTGACACGGAGTGCTGCACTGTGCCCATTGGTGATTTCTATGCCAGTTGAGCAAGATGACCCCCCCACCCCACATGCTGTTACCATTCTGGGTCCCTCCCCTTCACTGGGACCTTCATCAGCAGGGTCAAGAAACAGCCCATGTCCTATTTCCAACCTGCATGTGGATGAGAATCCAAGCTACCTAGTGTTAATCCCAGATGCTTGGGAAGCTGAGGCAGGAAGATGGCAAGTCTCAGTCCAACCTGAGCAATACAGCAATTTTTTTTTTTGTACCGGGGATTGAACTCAGGACTGCGTGCTTGCAAGGCAGCTGAGCTAAATCCCCAGCCCAGCAACTCTATCTTAAAAGTGTAAAAAGGCCTGGTGAGGTAGAATGTCCAACCCTGGGTTTAATCCCCAGGGTCACAAAAAATAGAAAATAACAAGAGATGGCAAGGATATGAAGAAATTTAAATCCTCCAGTGTCACTGTGGGAACGTAAAATGGGGCTGCTGCTGTGGCAAACAGCTGTCTACCCTCAGCTGGCCACTACGGTCCCACCCGGCCACACAGCCCTCGTGCAGCGACAGGCACACCAGCAGCCTCGTGTCCTACTTGCCAGTCCTGTCCTGATGCAGCCTCTCCCTCCCTGGTGTCCCCAGCCCTGCAGGCTGACCCCATTATCCCCCGATGCCCCTGTGCAGAAGCCAGGTCTCCATCCAAGCATCTATCTGGGCCCTGGCCCCCTAGCTCAGTGTCTGAGCCCCACCAAGGAAGTGAATGGAACCAACCACCCTGGGCACGGGAGGGATGGCAGGTGAACAGTGTCGCCGCAGGAAGGACCACAGTCATCAGCTTTCTAAATTAATCCACTTTATTCGAAACTTCCCACATGCCACAAGTTCACATGAAATCACCCACCCAGGATGAAGTGTTACGAGTGGGTGTCACCATGAGATGCCTCGCTGGGCAGGGAAGGGATAGTTGGTCACCAAAAGGCAGGGGATGGTCATTTAGCACCTGGTCACATGGATGGGAGAGCACTGGGCCAGGGAAAGGCTTTGGCTCCACCCCCCAAAAAGCCCCACTGAGCTCCACTGGTTCTGGGCAAAGCCGCACAGGAAGGTCACCATCAGAGGACGGCACGGGTTGGGGGAGCTGCTGCGGTCAGCTGCACACTGTCTGCACATGCGCATGGGCACACACACACTCGTTTACACAACACACCCTGGGAAGCCAGCACACACCCTGGTGCACACATTCCCTGTGTGCCTGGCTCCGGATGCTTCACTGGCACAGGGGGATCAGGCTGTCGCCCTCGGCCCCCAGGTCTCAAGCAGGTCCTTCGAGGGACACAGCCAGCCAGGGACCCTGTGCCGTTGGTGCAAGACCCAGCATCTGACCTGTGGTGTCCGTGCAAGGCCCCGCATGCCCTATAAAGTCATGGTGTTGACGATGTTGGTCACTTGTTTAGCTCAGAACATTGGTTTACTACACCCAGTAGGCCCTAGAAGCTTCCTTTGGAATCCTGAACCCCAAATATACAAGGGACCTGTCACAATGAGCCCCAGTGCTGTGGCCGAGGCCACAGGGAAGGGCAGGCAGCGATGATCCTGCCACCTTTCCAGGAGGCACTCCCTGGCCCGGTCTCATGGCTAGAACCCACGCTGCCGTCATGCCCTGCCCCCTCAAACTCATTTCCCTTTACAGGAGCTCTGTAATCTCTAGACCACAAAAGGGGCTGATCACTGGGGGACAAGGGAAATGGGGAACTAGGGTGGCCCTGCTGTCCTCCCTGTAACATATCCTGCAGGGGCCCAGTCTTGAGCCCTTGCACCCCCAGCTCCCTCAGCCCCGCTGCTCTGGGCCCAGGCCTGCTGGCCGTGTGGGCCTCAGCTCTGTGCACTGCGTCCTGGTCAGGGAATGGCTGAGAGCTGGCTGCTGCTGAGGGGACAGGAACTCAGCCTGTCTAGCGCCCGATGAGTCTGAGCCATGCTGGCTACAGCCCCCTACCTGGCCCCTCAGGCCTGTCCCCTGTGCATGACAGCATGACAAGAATGAGGTCAGCCACCCCATACAGAATAGGGGACCTGGGGCTCAGAAACGCACCTTTCCTCTGCTTTCCTCAGACTCAAACGCCTTCACTTCACAAGCCCAGGGGCCCAGTGTGGCCTGCAGAGGAGGTTACAGGGACTCAGGACACAGGGTCATGGAGTCTGAGGGCCCAGGACAGGACACTGTACCTACCGCAGCCCCCGGGACAAGGGGTGGAGGTGGCAGCCGCAGGAGATTACGGGATTTCTCTTTATAAGAACAAAGGATAAACCTGCTGATCTCCTCCTCCCCCCTCCCACCCGTCTCTTACACACACGCACACACTCAGCAGATGCAGACTTAACGTGCTGCAGACGTGCACACCCAGACCATTGCACAAACATGCAAGTGCAGATGCAAATGCACACACACAAGCTACACACACAAGCATTCACACTCATGCTGGCCTGTACACGCCAACACAGATGGGCACACATACTCCTGCACAGAGCCACACGCATATGCAGGCACACATACATAGAGACACACACATCCCAGCACACAACCACACATGCACACACATGCAGGCTACAGCACACGAGCTGACCGCACGCCTTCCAGCAGGCAGCATATGGTCCGCCACTTAAGAGCCCAGTCCTGCCAATTGGGGACCATTAGGGTGGGTTCTTTTCCCAGCGTAAAATGCTGCAGAATATAAATCGCAATTAACACCAGTGCCAAAATAGCACTTAGCGAAAATAAGCACGTTATTAACATCTGCTGAATTGTGTCTCGGGTGTAGAAGGAGTGGAAATTCTCGCTCTAAGTCAAAGGACTATTGCAGGGGACAGTAAAAATACAAGGTCTACTGTTTGGGGGCCTTCCAACGTGTCTGTGCTCCCAGCCTCTTGTGCACGGTTCCCTCCCCAAGCATAAATTACACTGCTAGGTAAAACTGCTTGCTCAGGACAACAGGCTGTGAGCCACATCACAAAAACAGTTTCAGCCTTTGGAGTAAATTCCTCGTGGGAGACGATTCCCTGCCCAAGCTGGGGCTGCTGGGGAGGGAAGGAGAGGGCACAAGGCCAGGGTACCCAGAGCCTCAGGGCCTCCCTCCTGGACCACACCTCCAGCCTGTCAGCCCCTCACTCCCGACAAGTGGCTGGTCCCAGAGATCCTCGAACCTGCCCTGGTCACCCTGATCACATGGTGGCCAATTCAGGTGCCAATTTAAAGCTCTAAAGAAATGGGGGCGGGGTTCCAGCCATTCCCTAGGCCCTCATCTATAGCTGTGAGGGACGCTGGCCCCATCTGTCCTGGCCTACACTATGGGAGGGGGGGGACACTCTGGCTCTGGATGCCATGTCACACACATCCCCAGGGATCAGTCTGCAGCGGGTCCCTCTGTTGGCTACAGCCTGGGGACCCCTCCCAGCAGGGCAGGGCTGGACACAGGGAAGAGCAGGGAGGGGGCCAGACTTGTACAACTTAATGGGGCCAGGGTCAAGGCAGGCAGAGGGCTGTGTCCCCTTGCTCTGGCCCTAGTCCCATCTGAAAGCCTCCCTAACTCCCTAGGCTACAAGGGGCAGCGCTGATGGACACTGCTTGCCCTGAGTGCCCAATACAGGGCGGCACCAACACCAGCAAAGGGGATGTGCAGGACACCATATAGACTGGGTGACCTGTTACCATGGAAACACAGAAGCGGGCAGTGGGCAAGGCCTGGTGGCCTCTGCACCCCCCATCCCCTGGTATGCTGGGGAGTGCCCAGGTTGGCAATGCCCATGGGCTGTGGAGACCCATGACCAAGAGGCACTGGGGCGGGAGTCCCGGATGACAGGACCCAGCCACAGCCTCCTCAGAGGGGGACAAGTCTTGTGGGTATGAGGCGGAGACAGCCAAGGAGTACAGGGTGACCCTGGATGCGACCAGGTCCATCCTCAGCTTTGGAGCAGCTTTGCTGAGTTTTTCCTACATCTTAACTGAAGCTCCCTGACATGGGTGCCTGGCCATGCCCAAGGCTTAAACACTGTTTTGAGTTTAACATTTCTAGTTATTCTAACAAAGCCAAATGTATATCCATTTCCTCAGAAGCACACAGCGGCCTTCACAGGACCTGGGCTTTCTGAAGCCAAACAAATGCCACAGATCGTGTAGGGATCAGGGGCCCCCGGGAGAAAACAGGCCCAGCCCTCAGGGCCCGCCCAGCAGCCCCTGCTCCGGGCTCCCTGCCGGGCCACAGACATCATCCACCTGGAAACATCTCAGAGACATAATTGGGTTAAAATGTGTCTTTTTTTTTTGGTGGCGCTGGGGCTAGATCCACATGCCTTGCACCTGGTGGCCAAGTGCTCTAACACTGAGCCATACCCAGCCCTCAGATACGTCTCAGTGGGACAGGGCACCCCACTTCTGCAGGTGCAAAACTTGCAGGCATCAGCGTGGAGGTCTCGGCAGGGAGAGCCGCCTCACTGCAGCCCACGGAGCCCAACACCCGCTGACCACGGCACAACGGAGGGGCACTCCTCAGCTGGCGGGGACACGGCTAGGGACAGTGTCCACAGTCCACCTGGATGGACCACTGCCCCCACAGTGATACCCCCCCAACTCTCCCCATCACCCAGAGCGCAAACCCTCACCCCAGACTCCAGTGACGACAAGTCCTCGGGAAGGAACGTGAGAGGAGAGATGGGGCGCCGGGGTGGAGCTGCGGGGCGGCCAAGAGCTGCTCCCTCAGTCTGTGACAAACTGAAGGGCCCACGGATACAGGCTCTGCGAGGGCAGCAGTGGCAGGGAGCAGCAGAGGAAGGTGGCCTTCTCACCACCACAGGTTTGGGGGCTCCTCAGCCACTCTGCTTTTAAACAAGGTGATCTCGTCTAGGTGCACCATGGGGACATCCCGGATGACATCTGTCAGGCCCTCATGGAGCAGGGGAAAGATGACAACATTCAGGGCGGGCCTCTCAGCCTGGAAACTGAAGCAGAGACCAGTGGTCAACGGGGCGTGGTGGAGGTCTGCAGGGAGCAGAGCCACCTTTGGGACATGAGGCACCGTGCCCGCCTCCCCACAAGCCCAGCCTGAGATCCCACGTGAGTCACCTTGACACATGGCGGATACAGAAATCAACCTTAAGGGCCCTTCGTGTAGCGGCCAGAGTTGGGGCCCAGTGATGGGGGCAGCAGGGAGGGTTAGCAGGGTAAAGCTGTCACTCCGCTGCCTGGGCACAGGGAGGCACGGGGTGGGGGCTGGCAGAAGGGACCCCAAATCCCAGGACTGGGGGCTTCCCAAGGCGGCAGTGCCAAGATCCCATGCCTCAGGCCCCCTAGATGGACGGAGGACAAGAGAAGCCACAATATAGACACTGAGACCTGCCAAGGGCGAAGGCAGCAGGGGCCCCGCACTGGGCCGTCAGCAGCGGGTACTGCAGATTGTGTGCTCACTCGGCTGGGATGGGCGGCTGAGTCTCCAGGAGAGGCAGGAGCGATCAGAGAGGCTGGGGTGGCCAGGGGAGAGGAGGCCAACAACCCAGGCCGTGTGGCAAGAGCAGGGAGGGATGTGCAGGAAAGTTGCCTTTATCTCACCCTCAGGGAGGCCTGAAACCTCTGGGGCCACCAGGGCCCCAGAGACATGTCCCTAAACTCTAAGCCCAAACCCACATGGGGCCACATAGGGGGACCATGCGGAAGAAAGCAGGTCCGAAGCTTAGCAGGCCATGTGTTACAAGAAAGCAGGAAAGGCCAGGCACCTGGCACACGTCTGTCATCCCAGCACCTGGGAGGCTGAGGCAGGAGAATTGCAAGTTTGAGCCCAGCCCGGGCAACTTGGAGACTGGGCAAGATCCTGTCTCAAAACTAAAAACATAAAAGGACTGAAGCTGTGGGTCAGTACCAAGGCTCTAGGTCAACCCCAGGCACCTCCAAAAACAACAGCAGGACCGGCCTTGGATTTCAGCCTCAAATCTGGAAAAGCACAGTCAAGGCGTGGATCCTGAACTCGGAGAACAAATGTGACTCGAGACGGGGTATGCACGGGACACACACAGGCCCTCCTGGGCCACAGTTGCCCCAGGCCACTGAGGCAAGCTGATCCCCGCTGCTTTCTGCTTCCTGAAAGATGGGGCCAGGGCCAAAAGCCAGAGACCAGCGTGGCCGGCACCTCCGCGGAATCAGCACCAAAACTACAGGGGACAAGAAGGGACGCCAAGGGTGGAGACGACGACTGCAGGGGGAACAGCAGCAGTCCCGTGGAGCCATCGGACCTTCTGACCGAGTCACAGAGAAAGTGAGATCCCACCTCACACAGGTGAACGCAGAAGCTGCCCGGGCCCTCCAGACAGCAAAAAGGGAAGACAAGCAAACTCCAGGGAAAAGACTCCACCTTCGGCCTCTCCGGCTGCACATGGAGGGAGACGGCAAGCCGAGCGCCACAGCGCCATCTACTGGGAGCCTGCGGATAAGCTGCTGGCACAGGGGCAGTGCGGGATGCCCTGGACACTGGCACCTGGCTGGTCTGCAGGCACAGAGCAGGGACAGCGTGTGGAAGAGCTGGTGCAGCCGGTGGTGGGCCAGGGCCTTGAGCAAGCAGAGGTGGCCACGGCAGGGTCTCTTCCACCCCCCGGGGCCACGCTGGCTGCTGTGGCTGATGGAGAAAGGGCCAGGAGCAGAGCAGGGTTTCCCCACTTTTTTTTGTTTGTCTGTGGTGTGTTTTGAGGTGCTAGGGCCTGGAACCCAGGGTCTAACACAGGCAAGACCTCTATCTTGGAGCTGCATCCCTGGGGGGACCCCTCTCCCTTTTGATGGGAATCTCCACCCTTTACAGTGGCCTCTGCATGCTTCTTAGGGCCTCAGTGTCCCCATGGTGATGTGCTGAGAACTCTCCTCAGGGACGATTCTCCTCTGGGAGGTGTGGACAACTGAGGCCAGCACACGGCCAGCTGGAGCACTGAGTGGCCCACACAGCTCGTGCCCTGGAGCACACCAAGGGTCACCTCGGGAACTGGACAGCGGCAGGCGCTGCAGGCCTGTCCCCTCTTGGGGAGCAGCGAGTCACAGAATTCTGGGCACTGGGCCAGGTGCGGGACAAGGACAGAAATATGGGGCAGAAGGACAGACAGGGGCAGCTCAGCTTTGCCTGAGAGTCCACCTGGCCCCTCCCGCTGCGGGTCTGGCAACGATTGCTTCCCATATCGACTGCGCTCAGTACCTACCTGGCCCCTGAGCCCAGTATCCAAAGGGAGGCACGAGGAACTCGACCCTTGGAGGGCGTGTTGTGTTCCTCTCCCCGAGAGGGCCAGGGGCTGCACACTCTGGGCAGCCAGCGGGGCCGTGTCTGAGAGAAGAGGCTCGTGCCAAGTCCAGTCAGCCAGCCTAAGCCACCCACGGTGTGAAGGACTAAGAATTGGAAGGAAGCGGGATTTAGCTCAGCGACATAAGTGCCTGCTTGGCAAACGTGCGGTCGTGAGTTCAATCCCCGGTACAAAAAAAAACACAAAAAAGAATCAGAAGGAAAGGGCAGCCTCCCCGGCTGGGACATTTGGGCCCTGGTGACTGCACTGGCTGTCCCCGTTATAGCTCAGCTCCAACCTCCCCAGTGAGCAAGGTCATTCTCTGCTTGGAAAAGGCCGTGTATACACACAGGCAAGAAAGGCAGCTGAGCACGACTCCAGCCCCTCAGCAGACGCCTCCTGAGGAGGGGTTGGTGCCAGGCCACAGCACAGTGGATGGAGCACCAGAGCTCTCCCGGCAGCCCTGGCCGCACAAGACCCCAGCCTCCAGCCTCGGTCCACACAGAGGGAAGGACAGCCAGCAGGGGAACTGTCCCATTTGGCCAACACCTCGCGTGACCAGCTGTGGAGGTCCCCCGGTCCAGCCAGCAAAGTGCCATGGAGCCTCCAAGTGCCCCTCCGCAGGTGTCAGCTCTGTCTCCCGACACCAGGAATCCAGAGGTGCAGCAATGTGGGAGGGGCTGAGCTGGAACGCCCTCCCCCATCCCTGGACCTCCAGTTCCAGAGCTGGAGAGTCAAAATCTGCGGCACAGGAAGGCTAGTGACAGAAACAGTTATCACTGACAGCGAAAAACAGAACCAGCCATGACACCCACGAAACCAGCACCAAACAGATATTAAACAGTCACTGGATGCTGGGCATGGTGGTTCACACCTGTAACCCCATAATTTGGGAGGCTGAGACAGGAGGATCGTTGTGAGTTGAAGGCCAGCCTGGGCTACAAAGTGAGCTCAAGGCCAGCCTGAACTGCATATCCAGACCTTGTCTCAAACAGACAAAAAAAAAAAAAAAAAAAGAACAGAAAGAACAGAAAAAGAAAACAGTCACTGGAGAGCCAGGCATAGTGATGTGTGCCTGTAATCCAAGCTGGTCAGAAGGCTGAAGCAAGACTGTCCCTTGAGCCTGGAATTGCTGGGTATGCTTGGGCAACATACTGTGACCCTAGGATGCACAAGGCCCAAGAAAGAAAGAGACAGAGTAACTTCACAGCACAGAAACTGGGCAGATGCCACGTGAACTAGCCCAACAAGGATCACACTGCCTGGGACAGAACACGTCACACTGAGAAGCCCACAAGTCTCCCGTGAGTTTCTCTGCCAAAAATGCAGAATCACAATCTCAAGAAAAACCAAGGCAGACCCAGCCTGAGCGGTGCAATGCCAAGCAACGGACCAAGACCTCAGCATCAATGAGGCTGGGAAAGACCAGGGAGGCTGAGCTGCAGCCCGGGCTGGATGGGGCACAGGAGATGGAGCACTAGCACTGCGAGGGCTTCGGCCCAGCTCGGCAGCCAATCCCAGAATGCAGCGTGGATGCTGCAGGAAACTGGCCAGGTTCTAAGCTCACTCATTCAGCCACCACACTGCTAATGCCTTTTGTTTTGTTGTACTGGGGCTCGGACCCAGAGCCTTTGCATCGAGCTACACCTCCAGCCTTTTATTTTTTTTATGTTGAGACAGGCTCTTAATAAATTGCTCAATGCCCAGGCATAGCTTGACCTTTCGATCCTCCTGCCTTAGCCTCCCAAGATGCTGGGATTATAGGCATCGGCCATCACACTTGGCTTAAGGTCTGGTTTATTCTAACCCCACCAGTGTTTCTGTTTTTTGTTTTTGTTTCTGTTTTGGTACTGGGGATCAAACCAGTGTCTCTGCTTTAATCACTGTCTCCCAGGTAACCACAGTGCCATGTTAGGGTTAATGGTATCTGGTAATGTATTTTTTCCCAAATTTCTAAAATTAGCTTAAAGTAAGAAGTTGGAGGCAGGAGAACTCAGGAGTGTGTATTTTATGCACCAGGAAAACATTTATAGCATCATGTGGGTAAATGCGTAACTCTGGTGGCTGGTGGTGGGTGCTGTGGCATCTAGGAAACAGGCAGCCAGGAGAACACGGAGGTGGGGCAGCAGGGAGGAGCCAGAATTCTGCTCCCCAGAATCCCAGTGGCTGCTGGGCAGCCCCGCCTGCCCACCACTCACCTGCGGAGGAGGGACTGCTGCAGGCTCTTGCAGGTGGTGAGTGATTCGCCGGTGAACATGTGGCACACGACGACGTGCAGGCAGCGGGCCATGAAGGCCAGCACGGCGTCGGGCTGCAGGGTGCCGCTGCGGGAGACCAGGCACAGGCGCTGCAGTGAGGCGCACTGGCTCAGCGCCTGGAAGAACTGGGCGTTGGCGTTGAAGTAGGGCTGCTCCAGCCTGTGGGCAGAGGGGCACGTGAGGGGGGGCGGGGACCCTAGTTCCCAGGGGGCCTGATGCCATCGGCACACTGAGTTCCCCACCGCCCCATCCTGCTCCCCGGCGTGCTGGTGAGGAGGAAGCAGACATGATCCCGCCCACAGCCCCGCCCTGGGCCCTCGCTCCCTGGGGAGGCAGCGGAAGGAGCTGGGTAGGAGAGGGTGGGAACACAGAAGGCGAGGCAGCGGCCAGAGCTGGGGAGGGGCCACGCCAGCCATGACAGAGGGTGGACAGCACTGGAAGGGCCAAGCCAAGAAACCAAGATTCGGCTCCAGAGGGATGCAGGAGCCTGCCCAGCCACAGCTGTTTTCAGAAAGTTGGGTGGGACCTTGACAGGGCAGGGCCACCATGGGGCAGAAAGGAGATAGAAGCCTGTGCCATGGCCAGGGTCTCCCTGAACTGCCCAGGCAGAGCTCAATCATGTGATCCTCTTGCCCCAGCCTCCCAGAGCACTGGGATACAGGCGTATGCCACTGCACCCCACTATCTTTTCACACTTTAAAAGCTTGTGGTCATGGCTGCAGGAGACGCCATGGCTGGAGCAGCATCAAGGCTGACAGCAGAGTGGAGGCCTTGTTAACAGGCAGGGACATCTGTCTGAAGTGGGCAGGAGGCAGAGGGACTGGGCAGGCAGGCACAAGGGTACCACGAGCTGGTGAACATGGAAGGGCGTCTGTGGACTGGGGCCTGGGCCCAGCGCCACGCCAGCCTGCCCACGTGGTTGAGGAAGAAGTGCAGAAGGGCAAAAGACTTTCCCGAGGAAGTGGCTTGCCTTTGCTAAACACACTGCACCTCTAGCTCTGCAGTCACCTGTGTCTGACCAGAGGGATGGGACACGTGACAATGACAGCATTGGACAGGGTGGCCACCACCACCACCAGACTCCATGCATGGCACAGCAAAGGTTGGTTCCCTGCAAAAACCACGGCCAGCTGCTGTGGCCCAGCCCATGGTTGCCAGCTTTGTCCATGAGGGGACTCACAGGGAATGCAGCCTGGACTGTGCTGCTGACCTTGTGGGATGTCCTGGGGAGAGGAGCTTCCAGGACCAGCAGGGCAGGCCACGCCCTCCGTGGCAGCAGGGCCATCTCTCAGCCCTGTGCTGAGTTGCACTGAACAGGGACACTGTGCTGAGCTAACAAGGTGGGCATCCTGTCCTCCAGGACACATAGCCACACAAGGGTCCAGAATCATGGGCCACAGCCCCAATGTCCCTGTCACCCAGGAAACCAATGGGCATGAGACTGAGGTGACAGAGGGTACCTGTGAAAACACAGGCCGACCCTGACAGAGGCAGAGCCCTCTGCTGGCCTGGAATGCGGGAAGCCTGGGCTCTCCCCAGCACCACAGAGATGGAACAGAGCTGGCCCAACCAGAACAGGGCACCCCAGACTGGGACGCTCCTGGGGCTACCAAGCGGGGAGGGGATGGCAGGGGTCCCTTGTGGCCACTCAACAGCTGACTGCAGCTACTGCAGAGACTGGCCTCTTCCTATTTTATCTTTACTTGCAGTCCTGATGGCTTTGCTCTGGGCTGTATCTCCAGTCCCTTTATATTTAATTATGAACCAGGGTCTCACTAAGTTGCCTAGACTGGGCTCATTTGTGATCTTCCTGCCTCAGCCTCCCGGAGTGCTGACGTTACAACTGTGTGCCACCACACCAGCTAGAGGCCGGTTTTTATTTTATTTTAACTGATGTGTGCCGAGCTCCTGCAGGCTCCTGATGTGGGAGAGGTGCAGGTCCTCCCAAGGAAAGAGCTGGAAAAGCCACACACCCCCTGCCCACTTCGGCACTGGGGTGGCAGAAGGCAGCCGCTGGGGGCTGCTCCTAGTCCTGTGCATGGAGTACAAGCTTCACCTCACAGGCACACGTGACAAATGTTATGCTTAAAGACACAGGAGGAACCTCGACGGTCAGCAGCAGGGCAGACGTCTCTCCAGGCTGCTAAGGTAGCAATGTGGCTCTGTCCCCTCTCCAAGGACATGAGAGCCCACTGCATCAGTAAAGCCCAGGCAGCTAAGAAGTAGTACTCCACCTCCAGGTTTGAATTTTTGGGGGGAGGAGTCTGGTTTTATTGAGACAAAGTCTCACCATGTAGCAGGCCGGTCTCAAACTAGAGATCCTCCTGCCTCTGCCTCTGGACTTTTTTAATACTGGGGATTGAACCCCAGGGCCTTTGCACACAGGGTCTCACTAAATCAGTAAACTGCCAAGTCTAGGTTTAAATGCTCCATCCATGGGGTGTGGTGGTGCAGCCCTATAATCTCAGCGCTCAGGAGGCTGAGGCAGAAAGATCACCATGAATTTGGGGCCAGCCTGTACTATATTAGTGAATTGAACACTAGCTTGAACCACATAGTGAGACCCTCTCTCAAAAAACAAAAAATCAAACAAACAAAAAAACCAAACCAAAAAAGAGCCATCTTCCTGCCTCAGCCTCCCCAAGTACTGAGATTATAGGCATATACCACCATGCCAGTTTGGATATCAATTCTGAACTGATTCCAGAATATTTAAACACACAATTTTGTCCCTTTATTTGGGGTGTGTGTGTGCACGTGTGTGAGGTCCTAGGGCCTGGAATGTCTGGGCTCTGCAGGCCTGCACACCACGACAATGGGGAAAGGACTCCAGCTGCGGCAGCAGCGCAGTCACCCAGCACTCTTCCCTCCCACAGGCATGAAACAGCCAGGCCGCTCCTGTGGCCTCCGGTCACTAGGTGGCGACGTGGGTCTGCACTACGGGCCACTGTGTGGCTCCTGCCCTCAGGCAGCAGACACATTGCCACAGGACACAGGGACCCAGAGGGAGGGGCCACATGTGTCCCACACAGGCAGGGCCCAGTTCAGAGCACGCAGGGCTCTGTGGCTCTAGGAGAGGCCAGCGTTTACACACAGCAATGCTGGTACAAGCCGCAGTCAGGTCCACCCCAGTCAGCCTGACCACAGGGACCATGCCCCAGACCCAGAGGCCCTCTGTGACCACCACTGTGACCACGCCGCCACTTCCCTGTGGGCCAGCTGTGGGCCCCAGTAGGGCCACTGGCCCACTGTAAGAATATCCACTTGAGGTTGTTGTGGCTCCCCAAGAGTCGGCATGTGACAAGCACCTGGCAGCTGTCCCTGGGCAGAGTTCCTGGGTAGACGTCGGGCCCCATCAGCCACTGCTCCTGCCTGAGGGCCACCCCCCATGTGACAGTGCCTACCCCACGTCCTCCATTGCTACTTCATCCTCTTCCTGACCAGCTCCTGCCCCACAACTGCCCCCTATAGCCCCAGGCCTTTCGGGGGCCAGCCCTGTGAGCCCCGTGGTTTCTGGTCTTTGCCCAGTGCTCTCTGATAACCACCAGACGTTCTGGCCATGGTCCAGCCAGAAAAAGCACACAGGCTAATGGGTCAACGGAAAGCATACAATGGCCAGCAAACAGAGACCTAGAAAGACCTCGGCTGACTCACACACTCGTTCACACACTCACTGGGCTACTAGACTCAGGAAACTTTCAGTTCCTAAGGGACAGACTCAGACTGACAGGAGAGCCACCCTGGGGTGTGCAGATCCAGTGACAGGCGAACAGCTTTCTCCCTCGTGTGCCCTGACCACATACTCACCACCAGTCTTGCAGGAAAGGCCAGCACGCAGGAACAGGCAAGGCGAGACCCGAGTAGGGGGACACACAGAGCACCTAGACATCCATACCTGTCATGCTGGCACTCTGGGAGGCTGAGGCAGAAGGACTGCAAATTCAAACCCAGGCCTGGAGTACTGCGCTGGCAACCTGCCTGTGTCTGCTCACACCCAGGATTCAGCCAGTCCCTGGGTATGGACCAAGGCCAGGCCACGTGGACCATTTGGAAGCCTGCTGACCCTGGCTTGTCGTTCGACACCAGCAGCGATCCAGAGGGCTTCAGCACGGCTGCTGGGAGGTCACAGGGAAGGGCGCTCAGCCCAGCCAGGAAGGTGCAAGGTTGCAGCGGAAGCACCAGCACTCAGATTGATCCGGCTCACTTCCTGCCAGGCTGAGGCCAGGAGGGCTGACAACCGAGGCTGACAGAGGACAGGTCCTCTCCCCTGTGTGTGCAGGGATTGAGGGCCAAGGTCAAGCTGATGGCGACAGACAGCAAGACCTTGCTGTGCTCTGAGTGCCAAGCCTCAGCCGTCCAATCGGACTGCAGAAGCCGCCATCCTCCAGGGACTGTAGTGGGGACAATGGCTCAGTGTCTGGCCCGCAGGGAAGGCAGAGTCAGCATGGAGTGATCTGGGGACATGACAGATATCCTCACAGACCCAGGGCAACACAGGACTTCCTGGCCCCAGTGCTGTCTGAGCCCGCCCACCCCACAGCTAAGGACTCACAGAGGGACCACTCCTGCTCCAGCCTGCACGCGCTGCCTGGCGTGGGGGGCTGGGCTTTGCTGCCTGAACTGCATCTTGGGTGATTTTCCAAGATCAAATCTATCTGCCAAGATTTTCTTAAGTTAATGAATTTTTATCCTTTAAATGCTGGGATGCGATGGGAACTTGCTTCCTTCCAAGCACAATTCAGCATGGGTCTGTCCCATACCTGGTTCTGGAAACGCCAGGGGCCCAGTGACAATGACTGGCCTGTGGCTTCCCTTCTTTTCACTCTCCTCCCACCAACTCCAGGCCACTGCTCCCCGGAGTCTGCATCCACCAAACCTTCTTTTATGTGTGTGATACCAGTGACTAACCCCAGGGCTTTTGCACTGAGCTATACATCCAGTCCTTTTGGAATTTTGAAACAGGGTCTCACTAAGTCACTAAGTTGCCATCTTCCTGTCGAAGCCTCCCACGCCTGAGATTACAGGCGTGTGCCACCATGCCCAGCTTGTGTCCCCCTTCTGAGCCAAGCCCTGCCCCACGCACAGTACACATGGGATGCAGCAGGTCTCTGCAAAAGTCCTTTGGCAGCTCACCTGCCTGTCCTTCCTGCCTCACTTTCCCCACTCCTCCCACCTCCCTGCAATGCCCTGACCCAATTGGCTTGGGCAAATGTTCAGCCTCTAGGGTTCCTGCACACACTGCAAAGCACCCAGAAGCCTCGGCTTTGTAGCCCCTGGCTAACTCCTACACGTCCCTCATGAATCCCATAGCTGGGCCAGAGCACCCTGGGAGGCTGAAGCAGCAGGATGGCAAGTCTGAGTCCAGCCTGGGCAATTTTGTGACTTAGCAAGACCCTACCTCAAGCTTTTATTTTACTTTATTTATTTACTTATTTTTGGTTTTTTGATGTAGGGTCTTGCTATGTAGCTCAGGCTGGCCTCAAAGTCATAGAATCCTCCTGCCTCAGCCTCCTGATTGCTGGGATTACAGGTATGCACCTCAACACCTGGAAAAATTTTGAAAACCATTAAAAGGGGTTGGGAATGTAGCTCAGTGTGAAGAGTTCAATCCTTAGCACCACACATGCACACACAGGGCAGTTAGGAAGGTTGCACAGAGTGTACACAACAGCAAGCAGAACAATCGCTCAGGGAGCTACAAGGGTCAATTGCAATGTTAAGCCCCAGGATCCCCCTGCACCCCGGCCCCACTGCACTGAGCTCCCGAGGCCTCCCTGGGTCCTCGCTGTGCACACAGAGTCCCCTGTCCATGACAGGCGTGAGCGGCCTCCCTGAGCTCCACCCTGTGGCCCCGAAGGCCTCCACAGCCTCACCTGAGGTCCTTCAGTCGCCTGCAGTGCTTCAGCATGTCAGACAGGGCAGGCATGTAGACCACCTTCCCCATCATGCCCAGGTTGGCCAAGGACAGGGACTGCAGCTGCTGGCACTGCAGGCCGATGCTGAGTAGCCCTGAGCCAGTCAGGATGCCGGGCAGCTGGGCCAGCGTCAGGTGCCGCAGGAAGGCCAGCTGGCCGATGGCAGCCACCTCGGAGTCCCCAACATTCTGTGCGCGGCTGCAGGGTGGGAGGGAGTTGCGGATAGCAGGCTCGTTGCGCGGCATAGCCGAGGAGAAATTGGAGCCGATCAGCTCCAGGTGCTCCAGGAAGGGCAGGTTCTTCAGCAGGGACCAAAACGCAGAAGAGGGCTGCTGGCCCGAGAAGGGGCCAGAGCAGGTCTGCACACCTATGCGCACCTTCTTGCCAAAGCCACGAGGCACCGCATGCATGGCAGGCTGGGCTGGCGCACGGTCAGCTCGAGGTGCAGAGTCAGCAACGGAACAGACAGGCAGGGACAGCGAGCGCAGGTGGCGGAGACGAGCCAGGAGGTGGCACAGGTGCCTGCCCAGGCCCTCGGAGCTGTGGTGGTGCGCGGCCGAGAGGTTGAGGTGGCGCAGGTTGCAGCAGGAGGCCACCAGCGTCTCCAGGATGCTGCTGTCGATGTCGTCCTCAGCCTTGTGGAGCAGGGAGTCTGGCGAGAGGCAGTGCACGCAGCCGCTGAGGTTCAGGCTGGCCAGGCTCCGCAGGTCCTTCCCACCATTGATGACGCGCTGGATCAGGTGGCCGCCGGACAGCGTGCAGCGGCTAAAGCTGAAGTAGAAGGGGTTGTTGAACTTCATGTTCTGGAGCAAGGATGAGCCGTTCAGCCAGGACTTGGGCAGCTGCAGGGCATCCAGGGCCACGTTGCGGGCCATGGACTCCAGGAGGTTCTTGGTGGCCCCGCTCTCGGCAAAGCTGCCGGGGACGGAGATGAGGAAGGCGTGCAGGTTCTCGGGTGTGCGGTCGCTGAGCACAGCCAGGTACAGCCGCACCACCTCCTGGTTGATGTAGCCGGGCGCCAGGCGCGCGTAGAAGATGCGCAGGTTCTGGTAGTGGGGTACGTTGCTCTGGCCCACCATGAGCTGGCCCGAGAGCACGGCGCCCTCCCGCGTGCGGTCCAGGATCTCGAAGTACAGCAGCAGCTTCTGCAAGCTGGCGCAGCAAGGCACCACGCCGTAGGAGGGTGTGAACAGCGTCTGCTTGAGCTCCCGCACGCGGCTCAGCGTGGCCCGGCACTCGCTGCTCAGCTGGCTGGCGTCGAAGCCAGGGCTCACGTCGATGGCCAGCGAGCGCAGCTGCTGCAGGGCCGAGAGCACCTTGGAGAGGCGCAGGGAGGTCAGGTGGCAGCCGGACAGGTTCATCTTCACCAGCCCACGACAGCGGGCCACGTGCTCGATGGTGGCACCAGACAGCCAATAGCAGCCGGCCATGCTCAGCTGCTGGACCTCCCGGCCGATCACCTTCACCAGCTGCTTCACCTTGTCCTCGCTTGCCTGCAGGACAGGGACGGATGGGAGAGGAAGGAGAGAGGCTAAAGGCTCTGCAGTCCCACAGGGACGCTGGAAGACAGGAGTAGAGATGCAAAGTGGCACGGCCACGGGAGAAAGACGTGTGCTGGAAGCCAAACCAGATGAGCGAGCACTGGAGCTCCTAGGATTCACCCCGGGGACTGAAGACGGACTCTAACAGAGGCAGGAGCACCACTGCACTGACCGCAAGAGCCAAAAGACGAGAACTACCCCAGCGTCCCTCAACAAAAGGAATGTGCACACAGATGGTGGCCGGTCCTCACCACGGAATACTATAGAGAGGAACAACGTAAATCGAGCGGGGCAATATAGCACTCTGGGAAGCTGAGGCAGGAGGGCTGTAAATTCCAGCCCAACCTGGGCAACTTAGTGAGAACCTGTCTCAAAATTTTAAAAAATAAAACTATAAAGGGCCAGGGATTTAGCTCAGCGGCATAAGCACCCGCCTTGCAAGTGCAAGGTCATGAGTTTGATCCCCCATACCAAAAGAAAGAAAGAAATAAAAATAAAAAGGCTGGAGTCTGTAGCTTAGCAGGAAGGCCCTGCATCCAATCTCCGATACCACACACCAAAAAAGAGTAGTGCCCAGCACTGCACCATCCAACTGTAGGCTCAACTTCACAAAGAATGTCATCTGTCCTGGAACCTAGCAAGTCCTCTTAGGTCTCCATCTACCCCTGTGCCCAAAGCACGGATCCCTCCCAACACCACGTCCACGCACTCCCGTGCCCTTCCCCCCCGCCGGCAGGCCCCCACCCCTGCCGCCCCGCCTGTCACTCAGTGCAGTCTGGGCCCCTCCTGGCGCCACCATCCCTGGCGCCGCCCTTGCCCGCTGCACCTGATAGTCCTTCTGCAGCAGCACGGTGTGCACCAGGCTCTTGTCCAGGCTCAGGGCTGCGAGCTTCCGGCACACCCGCCGCACGTTCACTACCAGGTCTGTGCTGGGCACGTGGCTCAGGATGTGCAGCAGGATCTCGTCGGAGAAGCCGAGCAGGTGGACGCTGCCCCCCGCCTCAGCTGGGGCCTCTGGGTCCGTGGTGTCCGGGGCCTCCACGCCAGCGCTGGTCATGTCCTGAAAAGAAAGGGAGCTCAAGTTGCCACAGGGTCCCCGAGGACAGCTGACTCCAGCATCTGGGGGGAAGCAGGCGCTCTTACCAATCTTTTCTTTTTTTTAGGAGCCGTTCTGGGGATTGAACTCAGGGCCTTCGCACTTTTCATTTTTATTTTGTGGAGGGTCTTGACTGTCTGGACCTCACGATGGGTGGGGAGAGGACAGGGAGCCCCAGCACATCGAGGGCTCAGAGCATGTGACACAAGAGCCCTCGCAGGCACTGGAACGGAGAGGAACCGCCATGGAATACAAAACAGGACCCAACCTTACAGGGACAAGTGGCACCTGCTCATGAATAATGTCTTTTACTGCTGTTTTTAGTTTGTTTCATTCTCTGTGGTATGAGGCTTGAACCCAGGGCATTGACAATGAGCTCCATCGCCAGCCCTCTACCCTTTTTTTTTTTTTAATTTGGTACCAGGGATCGAACCCACGACTGCACGATTGCAAGGCAGGCGCTTATACCACTGAGTTAAATCCCCATTTTTTTTTTAATCAGTACCGGGAATTGAACTCATGACCACACACTTGCAAGGCAGGCACGTATGCCGCTGAGCTAAATCCCCAGTCCATAAATGGCCATTTTTTAAATGGAGTTTTTTGTTTGTTTTTCGAGACAGGGTCACCCTATGTAGTTCAGGCTAGCTTTGAACTCACTATGCAGCCCAGGATGGCCTTGAACTCATGGCAATTTTCCTGCTTCAGCCTCCAGAGTGTTGGGTTTACAGGCGTGTGCCATCACCCCTGGTTCCAGCCCTTTTATTTTTTTGAGACAGAGTCTCACTAAATTGCTCACTGGGCAGTCTTCCTCCCTCACCCTCCCAGAGTACTAGGCTTACTGGCATTCACCACCACACACAGCTATAAACGATGTCTTTATTTTTATTTTTCTAAATTTTGAGGAGATGTCTTGCTATAATCCCAGACTGGTCCTGAACTCTAGGCTCAAGCAATCCTCCTGGCTCAGCCACGGGCCACCATCCCCAGAAGGACTAATAATATTTTAAAATCTTATAAGCAGTAAGATTTACAATTTTATAGAAATAGTATAAGCCAGGCGTGGTGGCACACTGCTATAATCCCAGCACTCAGGAGACTGAGGCAGGTGGATCGTTGCAAGTTCAAGAACAGCCTGGGCTACAAAGTGAGCCCAAGACCAGCCTGAACCACACAGTGAGACTTTGTCTCAAAAAGACAAAAAACAAAAACAAAAACAAAAACAAAAAAAACCCAAAAGAAATAGTACAGATTCCCTCCGTTTTTCATTGTCCTGGTTCTTCTGGAAGACATCTACACCTTTCCCTCGGCTTTGCTGTATGCAGCCCGCTAAGTATGGGGGATCCCTCCCTCCCTGGTCCAAACGCCTAAGGTCTTTGGTGCGTTTGTGAACACCATGGAGATGGGCTGCATCTTGGCTCCATGACAGCAAAGCCCACATCAAGGACAAAGGAATTACAAGAGATAGCAAGGGGACACGAGGCAGGAGACCCTCACCTTTCCAGAACGACATGCAAGGGGCTCTCTCCCCAATGACCACCCCTGGGAGGGCGCCCACAATCCCTCCCACTGCCTTTTACAGAGACCATGTCTACAAAACACTTGTTACCAGCTTGCCCCTGCTTCACCAAGCTTCCTGTGTGTGTACATGGATGGAAGCCTGAGCTCCTGAAAGCCCTCTGCTGCCATGGCAACCATGCAGCCACATAGGCACAGGATGCACTGGTGCAGGCCTCCTGCACACCCCTGGCTCTTGCCCAGCCCTCGTCTGCCCCTGGATATCACGGAATGCTTCTCACCTGTTCTGGGGACAAAGCAGCGTCCTCCATCCTCCTAAGGGGGAAGCCACGATGGACGCCAAGTGACACTGCCAGGTCTGGAAGGGTGTTGGCCACTGTCAGAAGTTCAGGGACTTGTCTCGACAGCACCGAATCTTGCACCTTCCCTCCTTTGGGGAGAAGTGTCAGGCAGACATTGCTCCCTCCTTCCCACCCCATCCTCCTACCTCCACAACATGGGGACAGGAGGTGGCCCACCGGCCCCCGCCCACAGCAGTGCCATGTGGTACTCTGAGCCCTGTGTTTCCACTCGCAGATGACCTTCCCTTAGCACAGTATGTGCTACAGTCACTCAGGGACTGCTTCAAAACCAGAGTCCCTGTTGGGGATAGTGCAGTGGTACAGCGCTTGCCTGTGTAGGTGTAAGGCCCAGGGTCTGACCCCAAAACTGCATTCACAGGTGCACGAGTACGTGCACACACACACACATTCTAGACCAGGACGCTGAAGCAGGGACCATCTCCACCAGAACCAAGGATAACCTCTATCAGGCAAATGGGGCTCTTGGGAGGCCAGGGGCCCAAGAGGGAGGGCTACATGAGCCCCCCTCCTAGCCCCTAATTTGTAGATTTCTCAGACAAAGCCACCTCCCAGCTCACATGGGCAAGAGTGAGAATGGGGGCCTCTCAGAAGCCCAGTGCTGAGCGGTGGCACCGTGGGTGGCAGAGTGCTCCCCCAGCACGGCCAGGCCCAGGTCTATCCCCAGCACCAGTAATGCACTGAGTAATTTCCACAAGTGCTGCATACTGCGACACTCAATGCTGCTGGATCTCTGTCTCTGTGTGTGCCAGGGATTGAACCTAGAGCCTTTGCACTGAGCTACATCTATTTATTTTGAGACAGGGTCTTGCTAAATCACTATATTGCCCAGGTTAAACCCACATTTGTGATCTTCCCACCTCAGCCTCCCAGTGCTGAGATTACAAGGGTGCACCACACTAGATTTCTTTTCCCCCAGTGCTGGGAATCAAACCCAGGGCCTTGTCTGTGGTAGGCAAGCACTCTGCCACTTAGCCACATTCCTAGCCCCTGAATTTTTTTTAAACCACCCAGGAATCACAGGGATTTAGAATATAGGCAAGCATACCAGGAAGCAATCCAACTCCCCCCTCACAGCTCAGGTTCAGCATGACCCACGAGGTCATCGTTCCCATCCTCTGTGCCCCAAATGAAAGAGAGGGAGCCTCTGGGGCCCAGACTGGCACCCAAACAGTGTTGCCCAGGGCTGGTAGACACCGTGTGGAGCGGCCTAGCTGATAAGAGGAGACACCACATAGCTCGGCAGATAGTCAAGTCAGTCAAGTCTGTGTCTGTGTGTGTGTGTGTGTGTGTTTTAAGACAGGGTCTCCCTATGTAGTTCAGGCTGGTCCTGAATTCACTCTGCAGCCCAGGCTAGCCTTGAACTTGTAGCAATCCTCCTGCCTCAGCCTCCTGAGTGCTGGGATTACGCACTACCATGCCTGGCCGTGGCCAGTCTATAGCAGCCAGGGACTTCCCTCAACAGGAATTTCCATAAGCACAAGCACCTCACACCCAGGACAGGTGACAGGAGAGGGCACACACCAGTCTGCACCCCTGTGCCCCAACTTATGGGAAGCAGTCCCAGCTCCACCATACCCATGTCAACCTGGATAATGTGTTCTTAGCCACTGGGGAAACTGAAGCAGACACACCCCCATCTGAAAATTTAGGTAACAGTTCTGGGAAGATGGCAAGGGATGCTCCTACAAAGCTGATCCCACAGGCACAAAACTCCCTCTGCCAGCCCGGAAAAGCACCTTTTCGACAGGTCCTACCAGCACAAATTTCATGAGTGTCCTGAAATCCCCACCCAGGGGTGAGACGTCAGCCTGGAATCAGGCCTTGGTGAACCATCCAGCTGGAACCGGGTATGGACAAGTTGAAAATGGTTTAGAGGTTAGGTATCAGCCAGGTATGGTGGTACAACTATAATCCCAGCACCCTGGGAAGCTGAGGCAAGACGATCACAAGTCCAAGCCCAGTCTGGGGAATTTAGTAATTCGGCGAGACCCTGTCTCAAAATAAAAAGGGGGAGTACATTCCTACACTCTCAACACTTGGGAGGTTGAGGCAAGAGGAATCCTGTGGTGAGTTCAAGTGCAGCCTGAACTACACAGCAAGACCCTATATCAAAAAGCCAAATGCAAAGAAGTAAAACTAGGGCTGTGGATGGAACATATGTAGCACAAAAGAAAAAAAAAGAAAGAAAAAAGTTTAGATGTTCACTAAGCTCTGGGCTTTATGTACTTTTCAGATAGAACTTTATTTCCCTGAGAATAAGACCTGACTGCAAAATAAGCCTTAGCATGATTTTTCAGAATACTCACAGCTCTACCTGGAAAATAAACCCAGTTAAGACATTACCCAGACGGACGCATTTAGTACATTCATCCATTGCAACACAGGATGGACAGATTGCATTATAAAATAATAATATTAATATATGAAGCCCAGCTGGTGGTACACACTTGTAATGGTGGCATTTGGGAGGCTGACACAGGATTGTTGCAAGTTCGAGACCAGCCTGGGCTACAAAGTCAGCTCAAGGCCAAACTGAACTGCATAGTAAGACCTTGTCTCAAACACACACACACACACACACACACACTCTCTCTCTCTCTATATATATATATGATTTATATATAGTTTATATATGATTTATATATTATATAAATATAATATTATTGTCATTAATACTTAAATGAGAATATAAACTATAATTATGTATTTGTCAATACCCACATGAGCATCTCTGGACAATAAATGGCTATGTAAACAGACAAATGCCAGACTTATTGTCAAATGACTAAATAACCAACTGGAGTACAGACACAACTCACAAATAACGTGCACACCTGATAACAAACGGACGTGGTTATGTCTAATACGAATCTTCAGAATTCAATGCGTCATGTGTGGCAACCTGTGTAATGCACATTCTCCGAATTTTGTTGCCAGCAATTTTTTGTTGCTTTTATACGGACCACCATTTTTTGGCTTTTTTGTTTTTGTTTTTGTGTTTTTGAGACAGGGCTTCACTATGTAGCCAGGCTGGCCTAGAGTTCGTGGTGTTCCTCCTGCCTGGCCTCCCGAGTGCTAGGATTATAGGTGTATGCCACCACACCCAAGTTGGCCCATTGATCTTAACCCTCATCATTCTTGTTGCCATTCCTGTCTTATGAGTCCTTAATTAACACTCGATTTAATGGAAACTTTGCAAAGCCCAGCCTCCAAGAGGTAGAGAAGAATTCACTGAATAAAATCAATGCCAGCTGCGTTGCCCATGCACCAGGAGCAGGCTCCATGGACAGAAAGCACTCAGAGTAAGGGACATGAGAGATGGGGGCCAATTGTTCTACAGAAATAGGTCACAAATTCAGGCCAGAGTTCAGGGTCTGGAGAATTAAGATGCTGTCCCAGAAGATGACATGACTGTACACGAACAAATGTAGATTTTTGGACATGAATAGATGTAGAGTGCTGAACATGAAAAAAAATGAGACAGCCCCTGAAAATAAGCCCTACTGTGCTTTTTGAAACAAAAATTAATATAAAACCTGATCCTACTTGGGGGGAAATATGGTATAATATTTTATAATTTTTTTAACGTTAAGTAAAATTAGTAAATGAAATCTCAGTACCTGCCTCAAAGATACCCCCCGCCAAAAGGACCTTGAACCGCTTGCCACTCAGACACCCAAAGAAATCACAAGACCTGCCTGGCAAGGTGGAATATGCTTGTAGCCCCAGCTGCCCAGGCTGAGGCAGGAGGATCACAAGGTCCACACCAGCTTGAACAATTTAGTCTCAATTGTCTCCAGACAATTTAAGAGTCTAGGAGTGCAACTCAGTGCTACAGCACTTGCCTCCCGCGCGTGAGGCCCTGGTTTCATGAAAGAAAGGAAGGAAGGAGGGAGGGATGAAGGAAGAAAGGAAGGACAGACTGGCAAATGAACAGGATTCCACTGCGGGGGCGAAATGTCTGGGATGTGCCCTGAATAATCCATGCAGATGGAGGGGACACACGAGAAGCTGGGTCATGCTTTGACAGCTGTTACGACTCGGCAGCGGCAGCACAGAGATCCCTTTTGCTGCCCTTTCACAAATGTGTGAAACTGAACAGCAGAAGAAATGCCAAGGTGGGCGAGGTGGCACATGCATATAATCCCAGCCCTCGGGAAGCTGAGGCATACATAGCGAGACCTTGTCTCAAAAAAATAAGAAAGTTGGGACTGGAGATTTAGCACAGTGGCATATGCGCCTGCTTGGCAAGTGCGAGGTCATGAGTTCAATTCCCAGTACCAAAAAAATAAAAAAGCTGAAATCATCATGTGATCTAAGAGATGCACAATTTAAATTCATTCTCTCTCTTCTCTGTTCTTCACGAATCCAGTGGTGTTTCCTGGGCTGTCTTGCTGGTACCCAGGGGACTCCACCTCAGCGTTTGCACAGGGAAACTGCTGCTCCCTGGAGCAGCAGCCCAAAAGCTCCTTCCTCAGGCAGCCCCTCCAGGCATCCCCAGGACACAACCCATTTCTCTTCCTGCTCCTCCTCCACTACCCCAGGTCCCATTCAGCCCCTGGACTCAACTGTAAAGGTTCCTACCAGGGATTTGTTGCCGTTGTTGTTTCGAGACAAGGATCTTGTTGTGTTCCCCACACTGGTCTCAAACTCCTGGACTCAAGATATTCTCCTGCCTCAGCCTCCCACAGTGCCCATGGATTCACTTTTGACAATGTGGTTGGAATGCGTGTGGCCCAGAACTATGGTGTATCAAACCTCGCCAAAAAAAAAAAAAAAACACCCACTAAAGAAACTACCCAGGTATAGTAATACTTACAATCTTATAATTCCAATACTCTGAGAGACTGAGGCAGGAAGGTCCCAAATTTGAACCCAAAGTGGGCAACTTAGAGAAATCTTGCCTCAGGAAAAAATTAAGTTTTTTAACTTTTGGGCATGTAACTTAGTGTGAAGGCCTTGTTTTGTTTTTCTGTTATTTTTTTCCTGGGAGTGGGAGAGGTGTACTGGGAATCGAACTCATGACCTTGTGCTTATAAGGCAGGCACTTTGCCACTGAGCTATACCCCTAGTCCTGGCCTTGGTTTTAATGGAGCAGAAGGAAGGGTTCAAAAAAACTGACAAAGACTTGATGCCTAGGAAAACCTAGCACTCCCTCTGGATCCACTGGTTCAGCATCCCATGGGGGCCCTTTATCTTCTGAGCCCAAAGCTTTCGTTTGTCTCCAGCACCAGCAATTTTCTTTGTCTCTAGACCCTGTGTTGCCTCAGATCAAAACTAAGGCCACAAATTAATAACTAGTCTTCAGGATTCCAACAGCCTCACCTCTTGCTGTATCATCCTTCTGCTGGGAAGGGCCTCAAACTGGGATTATGATACTAGCTTAGTAAACAGGATCTTTAAGTAGTAGTCTCTCTTCCTTATTCTTTGGGTTTCTATTACCTTTTGTGGAAAGACAAAATGAGCCAGGTATGGGCGGCTCACACTTGTAGTCTGAGCTACGTGGACTGAACCCAGGAGGATCACTTGAGCGCACAATTTCAAGAGCAGCCTGGGTAACATGATGAGATCCCCCACCTCAAAAAATACCAGGTGTGACGGTACATGCTTCTAAACTCAGGTACCTGAGATTACAAATTCAATCCCAGCCCTGGCATTTCAGCAATACCTTCTCTCAAAATAAAAGCAGAAAAGGGTTAGGGACGAGCTCAGTGCAGTGGCCTCAGGCTTAATCCCCAGTACTGTGGCAGACTGCAGGAGATTCCATTCTGGAATCAAAGAGTGGGGATCATTGCACAATCCTGAAGATGGCCTAGAGGCAAACACCTGTTATCCCAACACTGAGGGAGGCTGAGACAGGAGGACTGCAAATTTGAGAACCACCATAGCTCTTTGCTCCGCTCCGCCATCGAGTAGCGTGCTCTTGAATCCGAATCAAACCATGTCTTCTCGCAAGACTTTCAGATCAAACGATTCTTGGCCAAGAAGCAAAAGCAGAATCGCCCCATTCCTCAATGGATTCGGATGAAGACTGGTAATAAAATCAGGTATAACTCCAAGAGGAGACACTGGAGGAAAACCAAGCTGGGACTATAAGGAATTGCACGTGAGCTACAGGTTGCACGCGAGCTGCAGGTTGCACGTGAGCTGCAGCCAATTACCCACCGGAGGTCTCGATACTTTACTGATACTAGCAGATACAATGTGATAAGCACTAATGGATCAACAATAAATATTTGAAACCTTAAAAAAAAAAGAGAGAGAACCACCTAGGCCATTCACCAAGACCCTACTCAAAATTTAAAAATAAAAAGAAGATGTATCTTAAAGGTAGAGTGCAATCCACTGGAAAAAAATAAAAACAAAAAGGCCTGGGGCTCAATAAAAAAGCTCAGTGAGAAGGCCTTGGGTTCAATAATAGTTCCCTCCAAAAAAATTCCATAGAATTGCACACTTTAAAAGTGTGAGTTTTGTGGTATGCGAATTAAATTTCAATTAAAAAATACAGCGGAGGGGACAAGGTCTCACTAGATAATTCAAAATGACCTTGAGCTCACTATGTAGCCCAGGTTGGTTTCAACCTCACAGCTGTTTTCCTGCCTCAACCCCCAAGTGTTGGGATTATAAGCATGCAGCATCATGCCCAGTGCTCAATAAATAAATTTTAAAACTTGACCATCATAAAATAAGAGACCTTGATCTCCTCATTGAGGGCAGAGAAAGCTCCTCTCTCCCTTCTTTTTAGAGAAACCTAAGATGCAGATAGAGGCAGGCCTGGATCTCAGAACAGAGGAGCCTCCGAGACAGCACTCCGTCTAAGCCCAAGGTACTGGATCCTCCAACACACACACCCTACTGCAAACTGGCAGCACAGCCAGGATACTCGAGGTCTCTTCTTCAGGGAGCTGGAGCATTCGAGTCCTTCGATCCCACCATCGGCCTGCAGCTGGGCCATACAGCCTTCTGTGTCAAGGAATCAGTAGGGCCAACTCTGGACCAAATTCAAAACTTGTTACAAATGATGAGGAGCCATCTTCCACATACCCAAGCTCCATCAATGCAGGAAAACCTTGAACGTTTCAGGGTTTGAACCCAAGCAAGCTCCTAAGATTCAGGCATTCACCCACTGCCCTGAATACTGCAAGATAATGAATATCAGGCCAGGGATATAGCTCAGTGGGTACAGTGCCTGCCTGGCAAAGCGCAAGGTCCTGAGTTCGATTTCTGATCACACACACACACACACACACACACAAAAAGATGGATATAAACCCAGGTACACATATAGGTAGAAGAGAAGCAATAGGAAGGAAGCCATTAGTCAAAAGTACAGATCCCCACAACGTCCTTGATAGCAAGAGAAAAACCCATGCACCCTCTAACGGAACGAGGTGGGTCACCTCATCGTCCCCCCCATCTGTGCACCGTTTGCAGAAGGACTTGCAAGGTAATCCCAAGTGTCCCGGTAGAATGGCTTTTCCTTCATCCCCTCCACCAAGTCACACAATAAGCAGGCTCCAGAAGGAAAGGGACCGGACTAAAACTGAGCACTCGGAGATATTTTAAAAAGCTGAGGAGTGGGTATGGGGGTGGGGCAGTGTACCAGAGCCCAGGTACAAGGACACCGGGGAGACAGCTCTGGAAGGCCCGGAGCAACCTGAAACTCAGAGGGCGGAGGGGAGGAGCCACTCTGGTGATCAGGAATGTGGGGCTGGGAACAGGATGCGAGCCAAGGCGAGAGCATGGGCGCAGGACGGGATGGGGCCAGGATGGGCCCAGGAGTACGACCAGGGTCGAGGGGAAAGGTCCAGGTGGGAGGGGTCAGGGTCGGAATGGAAAGGACCGAGGGGGGCCCAGGCCGCCAAGGCAGCAGCAGAGCGCAGAGAGGCGCAGGCCGTACCTCTCCGGAGCTGGCCATGTCACAGGCGGGCTGTGCCACGGCCTCCGGAGCCGCAGCCCCGGGGCCTCTAGCCAACCCCACCAGGGATGCTCGAAGCCGGCGCGTCGGCGGCTCAATAGAGACCCCAGCAAGGGGCGGGGCTGCCCATCACTTCCGGCGCCCAAAGACACGTAGCTCCGCTAGACAGCAGGCGGGCTCCGCGCGTCGCCATGTTAGGTGTGGCGCGGTCTGGCGCTTACCCGGGGAACGGAGCGGCGTTTTCTCTACGCTGGCCCGGAAAACCTTCTGGTTGCCCTCTGCACGCCCCCTTCCAGTCATCCTGGTCTGCACCTCCAGCCCCAACGCGTCCTCGCAGCCAGGCCTTTGTATTTACCTTTTTCACTGGCTGCTTTATACCCAAGCCACCTGTCAGACCAACGGAGCACCCGGTATAAAATAACACGGCCCCGCCCTAACCTTCACACCTGACCTGAATTTGGCCCTCATCCTGAATGATGTTCTCTATAGCTGAATACGTCTCTCTGTCTCTGTCTCTCCCGCCCCCCCCACCAGGATTGAACCCAGGGACTTTGCACTGAGCTACATCCCCAGCCTTTATTATTTTGGGGGCCAGAGTCTTGCTAAATCAGTATCGGCCAAGGTAGGTTCATGTCTTACTTTTTTTTTTTTTTTTGAGACAGTGTCTCGCTATGCAATTCTGTCCTTGAGCTCACTTTGTAGCACAGGCTGGTCTCAAACTCAAAAATCCTGCTTCAGCCTTCCAAATGCAGGAATTACAAGCCTGTACTACCATACCTGGCTTGTTTTAGTTATTTTTCTCTTGTTTCTGAGACAAAATTCCAGACACCTGAAAGGGGAAAAGATTTATCTCAGTTTGTAGAGGTTTCAGTCCTTGGCTGACTCCAAGGCAGGGTGGCACATGACAGGGGCATCGCAGAGAACAGTTGATGTGCCCACAAGGGGCCTTGACAGCGTCTTTCTGCCCCTTCTGTACTCCATCTAGAATACCGGGATCAGTGTGGTGCCAAAACTATCAGTGGATTGATTTAGTAACCCTTAATCCCAGCATTGTATCATGAATCAGAAACACACTTTAGATTCAGCCACCTCTGAAAAGATCCACCTATGACTGCATGAGGCTTTGAGGGGCATCTAGACCCAAACCTGAACAGTTCAATTTGCAATCTCCCTGCCTCTGCCTCCCAGAGTGCTGGGGCCATCAGGCCAAAGTGACCTATTGCATCTTTTTTTTTTTTTTTTTTTTTTGGTCCCCTGTAAACTAAGACGGGGCTGGATTATTAGATAACCTTAGCATGCAGTAGGCTTTGAATATATAGTATTTGATTTGAGTAAGTGATGTATGAATGTCATGCCTTTATTCTTAAGCATTTTCATTTTTGAATAGTTTACTAATAAACAGCTGAGTACTATCTATACCTGTAATCCCAGCACTTAGGAGACTAAGGCAGCAGGATTGCCATGAGTTCAAAGCTAGTACAAGCTACATGGTGAGTTTAAGCCCAGACTGGGCAATTAACAACTTAGCAATATTTTGTTTGAAAGTAAAAAATTTAAAAGAGGTTGGGGATGCCAGGCATGGTGGCACACACCTATAATCCCAGCACTTGGGAGGCTGAGGCAGGAGGATTGCTTGGTGTTCGAGGTCAGCCTGGACTACATTAGTAACTTCAGGGCCAGCCTGAACTAAATAGGGAGACCCTGCCTCAAAAAAAAAAAAAATGGCAGTGGTAGGCTGGGGGTGTAGCTCTGTAATCTCCGGGTTCAACCCCAGTACTGAACAAAGACATCTTTGACACACTCTTCAGTCCAATACACAGCTTCAGAACCCCTGAAGCCCTCTTTTCTGTCTCATTGCATAGGGCTGAGTAGCTGAGCATATAAAACTCTCCAGTGAGCACCAGCTAGAGGTCAGAGCAGGGCAGTGGAGGAGGCACAGCTTTGCAGTCAAAGATCTCAGTGGTACAGCACTTACCTCAAGTGCACACAGGCACTGGGTAACCCCAACTCTGAAAAAGAAGCATTTGTGTGCAGAAGAACAGGCCGGTAGTCCCAGCCACCTGGAGGCTGAGACAGGAGTGTTCTAGAAATTTTAGGGGGAAAGCCCCTGTTAGAATTTTCGGCGCGATGAAACAGCAAAATATGAGAAAAAGGAGACGTTTATTCCCAAGGACGCGGAAAGAAGTCCAGGACCACAGACAGCCTGGCCTTCTCTAACCCGAATGTGTGGGTTAGGATACTCCTATAACCTCTGACCCGGGTGGTGCTTAGGGCAGGGACAGGTAATGCATAGGCTATTGATTGGGAGTATTTTCGAGCCCCTGGGAAAGGTTACAGTTTGGTCCCACCCCTTGCTCCTGCCTCCCACCACAGCTTTCCAGGGTACAACTCTTTCAGCCCCAGCTCCAGGAATCCCAACAGACCAGGCTCAGCCACCTAATCCATGATGGCAATCAAAGAGACAGGAACAGGGTGAAGGGCAGGACAATGGAGCTTTGCTCAGCACAGCCACACCTGGGAAGGACAGATAAAGAGGTTGAAGATCTGTCTTTGAGAGCTGACAAAAGCTTTGAGTTGAAAACAAAAGCAAGGGGCCGAGCATGTGGCTGGCAATGTAGATAATCCTGGTCAATGGTCAACAGCCAACCTCTCTGGTGATCAGAACCTCGGGATTGGTCCTAAGAGGTGACACTGCCTGAGGGGATAATGTGGCTGCCTCCTTGGAATGATGGCTCCTGCTTTGGGGGAGCCCTGGTTTGCCATGGGGTGACCTGGGTGGCCTGTGAGGTGCTACTTTTCCTGGCATCTGAGGTGGATGCCAGGTTAGGATGATGACTGGAGACCCAGCCACTGCTCAGGGTCAGGCTGAATGCTGGATGGCTTCTGGAGCGGGACACTGTAAGAAGCTTGTCAGTGGAATTCCTTCTGCTGCTTTATATTGGTGTCCTCAGTCTTAACTCTGGGCTAAGGAACTTTATGGGACAGATACTCCTTGAGTGATTAACTAGCATGTACCTCAATAAGATTGCAAAAACAAACAAACAAACAAACAAAAACCAAGCATGCATTGAAAATGGAGAGGGATCCAACCCACAGATTGGGGGTTGTGAAATAACTAAAAGAAAAACAAACAGGGCAGGCTGGCACACTCCCCAGCATTGGGGAGGTTGAGGCAGGAGGATCACCTTGAGTTTGAGGCCAGCATAGGCTACATACTCAGTACAAAGCCAGCCTCAACTACATACCAAGACCCTGTCTCAGAAACCATCCCCCAAAAAAGAAGGTGTAAATGGGGCTCCCATTGTTCACTATTACCATTGATTCTTTTCTTTTCCTTTCTTTCCTTTTTGATTTTTTTTGTTTTGGGCTGGAGCCCAATTCTGACCCAAACAACCATCTGGGGAACTCACAGAGTGCCCTCTCTGGTCCTGCTTCCCCTGCCTGGCTTCCCCTCCAACCACCCTGGCCCTGTGCAGATGAAACCCTAGAGACACCAGCGGCTCGCGGAGACAGCGCCATCTCTTAGGGCTGCTGGCTCCAGTCACACCTCCTCCTCACAGCAGGCCAGAGGGTTCTCTTTCCCAGGCTCCTGGACCCACTCCATCTGTAATTGCATGTGGCTTTCACCATGGGTGACTGACATGCTTATTTGCTTTCCTCCCATGGAGCAGTGGTTGGCAGTACAGATCCTTGGTGCATGATGGTTGAATCGATGTGGGTAAAATGAGATACTGCATCTAAGTGTCCAAGACAGACAATTCCATTCCCAGGAGCTGGTGCCACGCCTACCATCAGCAGCACTCCAATCACCATACAGGTAGCCCTGATTCATTCCATGTTCAGACTGGGTGTGGTGGTGTACGACTGTAATACCAAGGCTCTGAGGCTGAGGCAGGAGGATCACAAGTTTGAGCCCAGCTCTGGCAATGTAGTGTGTTGAAGAGACCCTGTCTCACAATAACAAAGAGATGGGGATGTAGTTCAGTACAAAGGCCTTGAATTCAATCCTCAGCGCTGTATCAATAACTATGATAATAGCAAGATAGGAGTGGCTGGGGGGATAGCTCTGTGTTAGGGTGTCTGCCTACCTACAGTTTGAGAGGCCCTAGGTTCAATCCCCAGCACCTATCCGTATATCGTGTACTCATAGGTGGGCCTTGGGGGGGTGACTGGATCTTGAGGGTGTGATACTCAGCAGTGGACTAATTATACATGATGTTAGGAGGTGAAGCCTGGTGGGAGGAGGTGGGTCACTTCGGGCATGGCCTGGAAAGGGCTGTCTCCCTCTGTCTTTTGATTGCTCTCTGGTTCCACCTACACATCATGAGATCCTTTTCCTCTGCCACACCCCTCTGTGTGCCACGACACCCCCTCCTCAGAGCCAGCTGACTGTGGATTGAAACCTCTACAAACTGTGAGCTGTTATGTCTCAGCAACAAGAAGATAAGTTTCTCTCTCTCTCTTTCTCTCTTTCTCTATCTAACTATATATATGAAAAAGGCCAGCAGGGCACAGCAGTATGTGCCAGCACTCTGGAGGCTGAGGCAGAAAGATCACCATGAGTTTGAAGCTAGACTGGGCTACATAGTGAGTTTAAGACCAACTGAAATTACTGAGTGAGACCCTGTTTCCAAAAAAATAAAAATTAAAAATTTAAAAAAAAAATCTGAAAAGGCTAATATTGTACAAACTGTATACTCGAGACCCTATCTCAAGAAAACAACAACAACTGTAGAACATTCTGGAAGACAGAAGTGTGCAGACAATACAGAGCTTAGTGTTAGAGCACTTGCCTAGCACAGATGGCCTTTGAGTTCAATCCCAGCATCAAAAGACCAGGAGCTGCCAGAGTGGGGTCAGTGACCTGAGGGAACCTGGGGGAGTTCAGGCAGTGAAACGACTCTGACTCTGCCCCACACACCCATGGTCAACCTTGGCACAAACCTACAGGGCAGACCTACTGAGGGAAGCCGTGCAGGACCGTGGTGGCAGGCTCACCATGGTAACAAGGTGGTAACACTCTGCTTGATGATGCTGGCAGTGGGGGAGGCTGTGGGTTGTGGGGACTGGCAGTACAGGGGAACTCTCTGTACTTTAGCTCTCATTTTTTTCTGTGAGCCTAAAACTATTCTAAAGAGAAATAAATACTATTTTTTTTAAAGCCAGCCCTGGTGACATATGTCTGTAATCCCAGAACTCTGGGAGGCTGAAGCATCAGGGTCCCTTCAAATTCCAGGCCAGCCTGGGCTACATAGTGAACTCAAGACCAACCTAAACTACACATTCAGATCCTGTCTTTACAAAACAAAAATAATTAATCAATTAAAGTTTTTAAAAACTAACCCAGGTGTGGTGGCTCATGCCTGTAATCCCAGCACTCAGGAGACAGAGGCAGGAGGGTCCTTGCAAGTTAGAGACCAGCCTGGGCTACAAAGTGAGCTCAAGGCCAGCCTGAACTGCAAAGTGAGACCCTGTCTCAAAAAGACAGAAAAAAAATAAAAATAAAAAGAGAAAGATTTTAAAATATCAATGTGTATCCTGGGCTGGGGATGTGGCTGAGTGCTAAAGTGTGTGCTTAGGACACCAGAAGCCTGGGTTCAGTTGCAGCACCAAAAACAAAACCAAACCAAACCAAGAACAGGGCATAGTCCTGTTACAGCCTCTGCCACTGCCCCTCAGAGCAGCCCTCATTGGCCTTTGTGTCCAGGGATAATCATCCTCATGAGTCCTGCATAAACTCGTGTCCTGTGCTGTTGGACATTTGAAATGTGGCTCGTGCCGCTGAGGAAATGGAGTCTTAATTTTCATTAAATTTGATGAGTCGGGGGCTGGGGATTTAGCTCAGCGGCATAAGCGCCTGCCTGGCAAGTGAAAGGTCGTGAGTTCGATCCCCAGTACCGCAAAAATAAATAAATAAATAAATAAATATATTTGATGAGTCGGGGCGGGCGTTTAGCTTAGTGGAGTAAGTGCCTGCTTGGCAAACGCAAGGTCATGAGTTCAATCTCTGGTACTATAAAAAAAAAAAGTTAAAAAAAAAATTTGATGAGTCAAAGCAGATGTGGGAGTGCCCACCTGTAATTCCGGTGTACCAAAAAAGAAAAAAAAAGCAAAAGCAAAAAATGAAAAAGGGGCTGGGGTCATAGCTCAGTTTGAAGGCCTTAGGTTCATTCAATCCCTAGCACTGCAAAGAGAAAAAAAGAGAGGGCTGGGGATTTAGCTCAGTGGCACAAATGCTTGCCTGGCAAGTGCAAGGGTCATGAGTTTGATCCTCAGCAGAAAGAAAGAGAAAGAAGGAAGGAAGGAAGGAAGGAAAGAAAGAAAGAAAGAAAAGAGAAAGAAAGAGAAAGAGAAAGAAAGAAAGAAAGAAAGAGAAAGAAAGAAAGAAAGAAAGAAAGAAAGAAAGAAAGAAAGAAAGAAAGAAAGAAAGAAAAAGAGAGACAGGAAAGTGAACTTATTTCAGGGGTTGGAGCTTTGGGAGTCTCCTGGAAAAGCTGGGAGCCTCCTGCCCCAGGGCGGTTCAAACCCAGGAGGAACCAGGGGGCTGCAGAGCAGCCGGCAATCAGCGACTACAGGCCTTGATGAGGGGCGGAGCGCGGAGGTTCTGCTTTTCTAGGAGGCACAGTGGGGACAGCCACCTGTCCTAAGCATAGGGCTCCTAACCTGTACAGTGGGGGCAGGGGAAAAGCCACCAGGCTTGCGGCTTCCTCAGGCTTCTAACAGCCCATGCTGAGTCTGGTGTCGCTGTGCGCTTCCTGCAGGCCGGGCTTCTGATGGCGCCGGATGCTGACCCGGGGGTGGGGCGGGCCGGACTCTGGGGCCAAATGCGTGTGGGTCGCACTTCCGCAGCCTTTAAAGGCAAGGACCGCTGAGCACCTGCTCACTGCAGTGTCCAGCCTCCCACAGCCACTGACGGAGGAAGGGGTGTGTGTCTTAAAGGTAGACGTAAGCAGTGGCATGACACCCCAGGACACGCGAGTAACCAAGCCGTGTCCCCAGCCATCCTCTGTCCCATTCCGTCCCAGGGGTTGCGGCTTATCTCTTTGGCCTCGGTCCCCATTCAGTCTGTGCTTTTGCTTGACATGCGAGACACAACCACTGCCCAGGTCGCTGTCCTCTGGCCTCTTAAGGCCAGCTCAAGTGTCCGCCCTGAGGAATTCTGAGGATGTCTCGCAGCACCCTAGCCTGACTAATTCTAGGATGGTTTATTGCCTTTTTACCCAAAAAAGGCAAAATAGTTGCCTTTTAAAGAAATCTGTGTTTCTAGCTGGGTGTGGTAGTACATGCCTACAATTCCAGCACTCAAGGGAGACTGAGGCAGGATTGAGTTTGAGGACAGCCTGGGCTACATAGTGAGAACCTGTCTCAAAAATCAACCTACATTTCACACTTCATTGAGGTAGTTCTTTTTTTTTTTTTGGTACCGGGGATCGAACTCATGACCTTGGGCTTGCAAGGCAGGCACTTAAGCCACTGAGCTAAATCCCCGGCCCGAGGTAGTTCTTTTATGCCCACACCTGTGAAACCACATGGGGCAACACAACCATTGCAGATACCATCATCCTGCGTTTATCATTGCCTCCCTCTGCACCTGCACCCTCCCTGTATCAGGTACCCTGGAAGGGCAGGGACGTACCTGGTTTGTTCCCTGTCCCCTGTACCAGGCAATGGCTGGATAAAGTAAGTGGGTAGCTGAATAAACATGGCCCTTGTTTCCAGGTTGGCCCAACTACTCCAGGGCAGGGTCCCTGTTTATCACGAGTAGCCTCAGGGTCAGCTTATGGTTGTGGTTCCCTGTTGAGTGAACTTAACTTGTGGAACCGTCCCTCCCCCAGCTGAACTGAACTGTCTGGGACACTTCATTCTACAGTTCCCTGCCCAGGGTGACAGCTTTGATCTGTCCCAGGGCACTTTTACAGTCCCCTGCCCAGGTGACAGCAGTATGGAGATCCCCAGAGAATATTGCTATAGCTCCAAGTAAGGTGGCTCCACCCCACACCACCACCCCTTGCTGTCACGTTTCTCAAGCTGGCCACCCCAACCCAGGAGCTCTGAAATTCCCTGCACTGTGGCCTGACTTTAGAAACTTGGGAATCAGGAGGCTGCAGGCAGGTCCCCTCCAGCTCACGGGCTACTGCCAATCTTAATTCAGACCCTCTCAAAGAACCAGGTACTGTAGCCCAAGTGAGCAAGGAACATACTTGGCATACTGAGCAAGGGTTCATACTGGGCAGCGCTCTCCAGGGACAGGGTGACACCAAGTGGGGTGAGAACATGGTATCTGGCTAGGAGCCCCACTTAGCACCAAATTTCTCAAGACACCCTGTTCAGCAAGGGCTGTTTCCTGAGATGCACCCACCATCTACTTTAGGGGACCCACATGCTAATAACAGCACAGAAAGCAGCTCCCCACCCTCTGGACTCTAGAACCCAGGTTAACAGCAAGGGAGGGACAGGTTGGGACACGCCTACTTCCAGGCCATAGGATTGGGAGGCTGGCCCACCCCATTGCTCCCTCCCTCCACAGCCCACAAGCCCAGCAACACCAGAAGCCACGCCTGTCTTTAAGGTGTGCACTTTTATTGAACTGGTCTCAAGTCAGTGTACAGGTAAGCCCTGGCTGCCTCCACACTTCGCCTCACTCCCAGGGAGACCAAAAGCCTTCATACATCAAGTTGGGGGACAAAAAGGGGGGGTCATGATGGCTGACCATTCAAAATAAAACAAAATAAAAAAAGTATTAAGGCGAAGATTAAAAAAATTTGCATTACATAATTTACACAAAAGCAATGCTGTTACCTCCCCTGCATGGACTTGGGAGGCCCGGGCCTTCCTCTGTGTGGAGGAGTGGGGCAGCTTTTGGGAGGGTGAGGGACTTCCTGTAACAATGCATCTCACAATATTTGGAATGATTTAAAAAAAAAAAAAAAAAAATGTACAATCAAAGTCCTCGGCCACATTGTAGAACTTTGGGGATGCTTGCTCCAACCAACTGCTGTCACCTTCACCGTTCCAGTTTTTAAATCCTGAGTCAAAAGCGCCAAAACAAAAAACAAAACAAAAAAGAAAAAACAAATAAAGCCATGCCAATCTCATCTCGTTTTCTGCGCGCAAGTTAGGTTTTTGTCAAGAAAGGGTGAAACGCAGCAAAGTAAAACAGTCCGCCTAGAAGCATTTGCGGTGCACGATGGAGGGGCCCGACTCGTCGTACTCCTGCTTGCTGATCCACATCTGCTGGAAGGTGGAGAGTGAGGCCAGGATGGAGCCGCCGATCCACACAGAGTACTTGCGCTCAGGGGGAGCAATGATCTACAACAGAAGGAAGGGACACAGTCATCCGGAGGGGCCCTGGAGGTCAGTCAAGGTCTTCTCCCTACAGGGAGCCACTAGAGATGGTGGCCCTGACCATTAAGGACACTCACCTTGATCTTCATTGTGCTGGGCGCCAGGGCTGTGATCTCCTTCTGCATCCTGTCAGCAATACCTGGGTACATGGTGGTACCACCAGACAGCACTGTATTGGCATAGAGGTCCTTGCGGATGTCAACGTCACACTTCATGATGGAGTTGAAGGTAGTTTCATGGATGCCACAGGATTCCATACCTGGGAGGAAATAGAGGTAACAGTTAACTTCCACAGTATGGACCCCCTAGTGACACTAGGCTGGGGACAGGACCATGAAACCTTCCACTTACCCAGGAATGAGGGCTGGAAGAGAGCTTCTGGGCAGCGGAACCGCTCGTTGCCAATGGTGATCACCTGGCCGTCGGGCAGCTCATAGCTCTTCTCCAGGGAAGAGGAGGATGCGGCAGTGGCCATCTCCTGCTCGAAGTCCAGGGCAACGTAGCACAGCTTCTCCTTGATGTCACGCACAATCTCCCGTTCGGCCGTGGTGGTGAAACTGTAGCCACGCTCCGTCAGGATCTTCATGAGGTAGTCCGTCAGGTCCCGGCCAGCCAGGTCCAGACGCAAGATGGCATGTGGGAGGGCGTAGCCCTCGTAGATGGGCACAGTGTGGGTGACCCCGTCACCGGAGTCCATCACGATGCCAGTGGTGCGGCCAGAGGCGTACAGAGACAGCACAGCCTGGATGGCCACATACATGGCTGGGGTGTTGAAAGTCTCGAACATGATCTGTAGGAGGGATGGGCCTCGTCACACAGGTGCAACCACCAAGGGCATCAGAGCAGACTGGGGACATGCAAGTGTGCAAGAACAAAACTAAGTGTGCCCAGGGTTCCGTTCAGACCTACTGTGCACCTACTCAATACACACTCCAAGGCCACTTTACACGAGCCTCATTGGCTGTGTCACACGAATCAGTGTTAGTACCTACACCCACAACACTGTCTTTTAAACACCTAGTCAGAAAAGCAAACACGAGAAAAAGACCTCATCTGGGGAAAGTAAATAGAACCTGCAAAGTTCCAAAGGAGACTCAGGTCAGAGAAGAAAGAGGACCCTAGAGAATGGCAGAAGAGAGAACAAGTGAGATAGGGCGTGGCACAAAGGGTCACAAGGATGGTGATGGCCGCTTGGCTCGGGAGAGGCAGCAGCCACTGACCTGGGTCATCTTCTCACGGTTGGCTTTGGGGTTCAGGGGAGCCTCCGTCAGCAGCACGGGGTGTTCCTCAGGGGCCACACGCAATTCATTGTAGAAGGTGTGGTGCCAGATCTTCTCCATGTCGTCCCAGTTGGTAACAATGCCGTGCTCAATGGGGTATTTCAGGGTCAGGATGCCTCTTTTGCTCTGGGCTTCGTCTCCCACGTAGGAGTCCTTCTGGCCCATGCCTACCATGACGCCCTGCAGGGAAGGAGCGGATTCTCAGCCCGGGTGCAGCCCCCACTGCCTCACCCGGGAAGCCCTCTCCACAGAGAGGGTTCCCCACCGAGGACCACGCAGATGGCCGCCCTACCTGGTGCCTCGGGCGCCCCACGATGGAGGGGAAGACAGCGCGGGGGGCATCGTCTCCCGCGAAGCCGGCCTTGCACATGCCGGAACCGTTGTCAACAACGAGCGCAGCGATATCGTCATCCATGGCGAACTGCGGAAAGAGCTGGCTATGACTAGGGGGTCGCGGGCGCGGTCGCCCCCGCCCTGCCCACTTCCGGCGCGCTGCGGTCTCAGGCCGCCAGGGGGCGCCGGAGCGCGCCCAACTCGGGGACAAAGGAAGCTGGGCCGACCGTGTTATTACCATAAAAGGCAAACGCTGGTTGGAGGCGGCCCTCCGGCGCGCGGCAGGAAGCCAGGCCCTCGCCCCGCCCCACCCGGCGCCGGCCCCGCCTCCTCCCAGTTCAAACTGTGCCCAGCGAGCGGGCGCGCGCATGGCGGCCACACCCAGCGGCGCGGCAGGAAGCGTGCGCATGCGCCCAAGCGGCACGGCGACCCCACCCCTTCCGGCCAGCGGTCCCGCCCTCGCCTCGGCCCTCGACGCGGCGCTGAGCTCCAGCGCGCACGCGCAGCAGCGCCCCAGCCTCCCCCACCCGGTCGGGCCGGCCGTGCCGCACCCGCCCTACGGAGCAAACGGCCGGCTCGGACAAAGACGTGTCCGCCAACCGGGTCAGAGCGCTGGGCCGCAGCACCAAACCCCTGGAGGGGAAAGGGCACACCCCACCAGCCGCTAGCCGAGCGGCTCTGCTAGTGTCCACACCGCGACCCCAGTGGCTCTGTAGTGTCCACACCGCGGCCCAAGTAGCTAGGTCCCCACGCGCCCGCACTGCGACCCGAATAGATCCAAGTACCCACAGGGCGGGCCGAATGGCTCTCAAGTGTTTACACCGCCGCCCGAGTGACCCTCCAGTGTCCATCTAGTGTCTACACTTGGACACTGCGGCTGTGCTGGGGCGCTGCGGCGCGGACCACCTCGGGTCCGGCCAGAGCGAGTCAGGGCGGCGGGCGCGGCGCCGGGCCTTACCTGGGTAGCGGTGTGGATCGGCGGTGGAGAAGCGAGGGGATGTACTCGCGAGCTGGACGCGGACTCGGCAGTGGCTGCGCGCGGCGCCGCCGGGTTTTATAGGGCGCCACAGCGGCCGCTCGAGCCATAAAAGGCAACTTTCGGAACGGCGAGCGCTGATTGGCCGCGCGCCGCTCACTCACTGGCCTCGCCGCACTGTGCAGCATTTTTCTACCCCCTCTCCCCTCCTTTTGAAAAAAAAAAAAAAGAACGAAAGAGGAAAGAAGGAGAGAACGAGATTGAGGAAGAGGATGGAGAGTTTTGGCGTTGCCCTCCCTTGGGTGCTGGAGGTGGGGGGGCTGGCCGGGAGATGTACCTGCAGCCCCCGCCCCGCTGGACAGTGCCCGTGTCGGTGCCCCCCATCTCCAGGCCTGGGCCCGGCTTGCCTGCCTCATATTCCCTACCCAACACAGGATCCTCTGGCCGTGGTATCACAAGAGGTGTGTGTGTGTGTTCCCAGGTGGGCGAGGGCTGGCAAGGATGCTGGGAACCTAGGTTGCCAAGGCTCTTGCCTAAGGCTCCTTTGGCACAGGGAGGTCAGAGGATCACTCCCTCTTGCCAGCAGGGGGTCACTGGTCCTGCAGCCCGGGCTAGGCTCCTCAGTTTGCAAAGCATGTGACAGGGTTGCTGCTTGGACCTGGAGCTGTAGAGTGTGGTTAGAGGAGCCAGGGGGCTTCTGCCTCTCAGGAGACTCAGGGCTATGTTCTAAGGACACAGCCGTGGCTGGAGTTGGCCCCAGAGGAAGACTCCACACCTCCCCTGCAGGAGGCCTGGGAAGGCATTGTGATCTGTGAGCCAGGGACTGTGGCCGGCAGCCAGGCCGTTTCTGAGGGCTGCCTGGTCACACCCACCAACGCCAGGCCTGGGCCGTTAGCTGGTTACCCAGACTCTGCTGGGCTGGGCGTTGCCGACCAACACTTGTCCCTGGCCCACAACCCCTCGTGTGCCTATCATGTGTAGCCACAGCTGAACTGTCCTCCTGGACCATCCAAGGCTGCCAGGGACTCTGGCAGGAGGGGAGCATATGCCAGCCAAGAACTGGGAGTGGGGCCAGGAGCTCCCTGCAGCCAGAGGGGACCCTGTCCTGTCACCCTGTGTTGCTCTGGGTCCATCCACCAAATGTCAGGCAAGGCCCAAGTGACAGGAGTGTCCTGCTCCAGAAGCTGCCTGTTTGCCCAGCAGGGGACGTAGAGCCCACCCAGTGACTGGGGAACCATGAGGGGTGTTGGGTTCAGTCTAGGAGGACTGGAAGGGGGTGACAGGAATCTAGAAGACAAACAGGCTGGTGGCCCTGGTGGGGTGCTCAAGGCCTGCTCAAGGCTCTGCGCACACAGTAGGTGCTCACTGAATGTGCATGTCTTGGAACAGGTAAAGATTAGTCCATATATGGATGCAGAATCTGGGGCCCGGGAGGAGGAGGCTGGTGGCCAGGCCAGCACACTGCGGAGGCCACTCTGTAGCATTCCCTCCCGCCACCGCCCTGGGGTGGGGGAACTTTCCCACCCAACCACTCCCTGCCTCCAGGGGACGGGACTGCCCTGTCCCTGGCCTTGTATCTCTCAGTCACAGGCATCTTGCCAGCTGCTGCACCTCCTGCCAGCCCTGCAGTTTGCTGGCAGGAGGTGGGGTGGGGGCGGGTGGCCTTCTTGGCTCCTGTCGGCTAGGGCAGCCCCAGGCTGTTCACAGATATCAGTGGAGTGCCAGGGAAGGATGCCACCCACTGGGGTTGCAGGATGAGGCAGGAGGCTCTCTCCAGGGCTCCTGCATCAGGTAGAAGCAGACCTGCTCTCCAAGTAGGACCTGCGTGGCCACTTTTTCACTTCTCAACTTGGGGCCAGCCAAGGGGCATGTGCTCCCAGCCCCACCCAACCTCAGGCTGGAGCAATCCTGACCCAGCCTGCTGTCTGGTGGTTCCTTCTCTCTGCAATGGTCATTTCCTGGTGTACTCCTATGCATCCATCAAGGCCCATCTCAAAAGGTCCCTTCTTGGGAGCCCTTTGGCATCCAAAGCATATGCCTCCTTCCCCACTTCAGATCATGTAAGGCACTGGGCTGGAATTTATAACTCAGTTTCCCCCACTAGACTGTGAGCTTTTAAGGGTCTCCACTACCTCCACTTCCTCTTACCACTCCCACGCCAGCTCTGCCCTGTTGGGGAATAAGTGACTGTCTGGATGTCTTAGCTCTCAGAAAGGACCCTGAGAAGATGGTGGGTTGGGTGGAGGCAGGAGGAGTTGACCAAAAAAAGCCAGCGGGGGGACCTGGAAAAGAGGAAGTGGAAGAAGGGGAGGCTGGGAGGCCTGCAGGGCCAGGGGGAGAGGAAGGAGCTTTGCTTTGCTTGGAAACTTTACCCCTAGGGGCACTTTGAGCACTGTCTCTCAGCAAGCACGGTGGCCACCAGCACAGCCAATGGGACACCACCTGCCTTTCCAGTACTTTTTCCTTCTGCTGCTGGGGTTCCCCCCGCCCTGGGGCTTCCTGGCCAGGAGCCTCCCACTGCACCCCTGTGGTGCTCATGAAGCCCTGTCTTGGGGAAGATGGACGAATGCACAGCACAGCCATGGGCCAGGGCTGAGATGAGGAAACTGAGGCAGGGTGGGTAAGGTGCCCAGAGCAGAAGTCCAGCATGAAGGACTCCAGATTCAGGGCCCCTGAGGCGTCAGCCTGGCCTTTAGCCAGCCTTATAGTGGCCCTCCCTGGGTGAAGTGTCACTTGGAATGTCCCCAGGGACTGAGTCCAAAGGCTGCTGGAGTCCAGATTCCTAGCCCCACCTCAGTCCTTAACAGGTAAAGTATTTCTTGAGACCCTGAGAGGCTGCCGCCAGCTGTAGTTTGCACAGCACAGTCCCGGGGACCTCCTTCCTGGTTCTGTGGGTGATCCTGGGCCTCTCCGAGCTTCTCAACCTCAGGATTCTTGGGGGCTTGTGTGTGGGAGTCCTCCGCTTCCACACCACCCCCTCCAGGAAGCCAGCCGTGACTTCCCCCCTCTCCCACAGCAGCAGTAGCTTTCCTGCCCAGAGAGGTTAAAATGACAGGGACTCCAGCTGGAGCTGAACTGGAAAGGCCTTTCCTGAGGCTCCTGGGTCACACAGCACCTGCCTGCGACCCTGCCTTGGGGCTCACCAGCTCGGTCTCACTGCTCACGCGGTGCTTTAAGTAATGGGAATAAAACCCGTGTGATCAGGGCCGGGGATTTAGCTCAGTGGCTTAAGCGCCTGCCTGGCAAGGCAAGTGTGAGGTCGTGAGTTCGATCCCCGGTACCCAAAAAGAAAAAAAAAAAAAAAACCCGTGTGATCATTGAGACAGGTCAAATAAGACAGCAAGAGAACAAATGTGCCAATGGCAGGAAAGAAAGCAAGAATTCTGCCAAATGGGGTGGTGCACACCTGTAATCGCAGCATACTTGAGGCTAGGCAGGAGGATTGTTGTGAGTTCAGGGCCAGCCTGCACTACACAGTGAGACCCTGTCTCAAAAAAACAAACTAAAATCATGAGTTCAAGTCCAACCTAAAATGCATATTGAGACCCCGTCTCAAAAAAAATAATTTTTTTTTCTTTAGGAGGAGGCAAATTTTTCCCCATTGCATGAGATGGAAGATTGAACGCAGGGTCTTTGCACTGAGAGATTTCCCCAGCCCTTTTTTTATTTTTTTATTTTGAGACAGTGTCTTGCTAAGTCTTACTAAGTCATTAAATTGCCTAGGTTGGAGGGCTGGAGCTGCAGCCTATGGTAGAGCATTTGCCTAACATGTCAAGACCCTGAGTTTAATCCCTAGTACCACAAGAAAACGAAAACAAAAGCCCAGGTTGAGCCCCTTATTTTGATCCTCCTGCCTCAGCCTCCAAGAGTGCTGGTATTATACAATCAGGCTACACTGTATCTGCTTTAAAGAAGGGTAGGAGCCAGGCGTGGTGGTGCATTCCTGTAATCCCAGCCTTTGGGAGGCTGAAGCAGGAGGAATCCTTGCAAATTGGAGACCAGCCTGGGCTACAAAGTGAGCCCAAGGCCAGCCTGAACTGCATAATAAGACCCTGTCTCAAAAAGCCTAAGAATAATAATAATAATAATAATAATAATAATAATAGTAAAGGGCTGGGGGTTTAGCTCATTGGCATAAGTGCCTGCCTGGCAAGCGTGAGGTCATGAGTTCGATCCCTGGTACCACACACACAAAAAATAATAATAATAATAAAGTAGGGTAGGGTAGGGGGCTTCTCTGAGAGGGGGACCAGCCCGTTGAGCACCCAACCCCAACCCCTCCTGGGCTCTCCACAGGTGGCCTTCTGGATTGGGCTGTCCCAGGGCCTCCCCTGGCAGAGGGGGGTCCCTGTGCTGGAGGAACTGGGAACTGCTCAGGCTTCTTGGAAGAGTTTTAAAAATCCTTAAGAAACTACCCTTGTCTCTGAGCCCTAGGACCTGGGGAGAAACCACCCACCTCCTGGGGAGTTCCCAGACCTGCTGATTGGATTGTACTGAATTATAGTGAAACAGAAGATGAGCTGGGCTGGGCTTCCCCTGCACACCCACAGGCCCTTCCTGCCCGCCCCTCAGACCCAGCTACCCCTTCCCAGCTGCCGATGGAGGCTATCCAGGGACCCCAGCACTGAGTGTGACCCTCCCTGGAGGAAGGATACAGGGAAGCTGACCCTCATTACTCAGGCCAGAAAAAACTCAGCCTGGCTAGCATTCTGGGAGGCTGAGGCAGAAAGATCACAAATGGAAGCCCAACTTGTGACACTTAATGAGACACTATCTCAAAATAAAGAAAGGGCCCCAAAGCAGCTCGGTGTGAAGACCCTGGGTTTGACCTCCGGTACTGTCAGAAAAACCAATTTCAGCCTGCAGCAGGTGGCAGCCTGGCCAAGGTCACTTAGAGGCCAAGACAGCAGCTCGGCTCAGGGCCGCTGGCTTCTGCTATGTAGACAGGGACCTGAGGGGCGAGGTAGCAGGTTTGCTCAAGCAGGGCAGGGGTCCTGTCACCTGCAAGACTATGACTTTAGCCCTGGGGCCCCGTGGCCAAAGGAGACAACCAGAGAGTGGGCCCGAGGCCAGGGCCAGCTAGGCAGGCAGGGGCTAGACAATCCTGCTAAGTCCCAGCACCCAGCCCCCAGCTCAGAAATGCCCCGGGGTGGGGCAGGGGAGGGCACTGAGGCCTGGAGGAGGTGGGGTGCTAGGGAGAGAGGGCGGGGCACAGCTGACTCACCGGGCTCAGCCTGCCCCTCCTGACTTCCTCCATCCCCAAAGAAGGGAGGGACAGGCCCTGAGGGCCTACTGTGTGCCCTGCCCAGCAGCGGGGATCTCCCTATTTCTGGCTGAGTTAGCCAGGATCTCCCCATTTCTTTCTTTCTTTTTTTTTTTTTTGGTGCCAGGGATTGAACTCACGACCTCGCATTTGCCAAGCAGGCACTTACACCGCTGAGCTAAACCCCCGGCCCAATCTCCCCATTTCTTTCCTTTTTTAATTCCCTGAAGTACTGGGGATTGAAACTAGGGCTTTCCCACTGAGTTACAGCTCCAGCCCCCCTTTTTTGTTTTTTGAGACAGTATCTCACCAAGTCACTAAATTGCCCAAACTGGGCCAAACTCAGGATCCTCCTGCCTCAGCCTCCAGGAGTGCGAGGATGACAAGTGTGCGTCATCACACCTAACTGCCTCATTTCTCAGATGAGCAAACCCGGGCCAGCAAGGGCAAAGACGGCCCCACAGTTAGCTGTACGGTCTGGCTAGTTCCAGGAGGGACTGGACCCCAAGCAGCCAGGGCCTGGCACAGGGCCTAAGTCCATAGGGAGCCTCGCTGAGCTCAGCCGGCCCTTCTGTCCTCCTGAGCCACTGTTTCTTGCATGGTCTGCACGCAGCGGCGGACCTGAGCATGGCTCTACGTGCTCGGGCATTGCTAGTTGGCACGGCTGCTTCAGCCAGTGGCCCCGACTGGCCCAGGGGAACCTGATCTGCTGGCTGGCCGGAAGCAGCGCCCAGGCTCCTGTGGCCAGAAATCTCTGCTGCAGGCTGTGTGTGCCGGGAACCTGAGCTGCCCGCACTTCCTGACGGTTCCGAAAGTGCCTGGCCCTGGCCAGCTGCTGGGGACAGGGGGAGCGTCTCTGTCCTGGTAAGTCAGGCCACAGTGTCTGACTGCCTCCCTGAGCTTTGTCCCCTGCCAACCCTAAGAAGACTCCAGCCCAGCTGGGGGCAGAAGAGCTCCAAGGCCCCTGAACTTGGGTCTGATGTGTCCAACAAGATGGGTCCACTTAGGCTGGGGGCCTTGGGCAGCTCACTACCTTTCCCAGGTCCCAAGAGTAATGGTGGTTGGGCTGGGGATTTAGCTCAGTGGCTTAAGCGCCTGCCTGGCAAGCGTGAGGTCATGAGTTCAATCTCTGGTACCAAAAAAAAACAAAAAACAAAAAACAAAACAAAAATAAGAGTAATGGTGGCTGTGCCCTCCTGTTACCAACCTCTCCCCTAGCTGGGGACACGGAGGTCAGCAGTGGCCCGGCCCAGTCTTTTTTGTTTTCCATTATTGGTGTTTGAACCTGGACTATCTGTTGTGTCACCAGCCCCTTTTTCATTGGTTTTGAGACAGTCTCCATAAGTCTCTATGTTGCCCAGGCTGGGTTTGAATTTTCTTTATTTTTTTTTGTCTTTTTGAGACAGGATCTCACTATGCAGTTCAGGCTGGACTTGTGCTCTCTTTCTAGCCCAGGATGGTCTTGAACTTGCAACAATCCTCCTGCCTCAGCCTCCCCAGTGCTGGGATTACAGGTATGAGCCACTACACCCAGCTAATGCCCACACTCTTGAGGCAGGAAGATCATAGGTTTGAATCCCACCTAGACACTTTAGTGAGAATTTTTCAGGAAATGAAAAATTAAAAAGGAAAAAAAAATTAAAAAAGAAAGGGGAGGCGCTGGGGATGCAGCTCAGTGGCGTAAGAGCCTTCTTGACAAGCACAAGGCAGTAAATTCAATCCCAGTACCAAAAAAAAAAAAAAAAAAAAAAGGAAAGGGGGGTGGGATGTAGTTCAGTGTAAAGGCCTAGGTTCAGTCTCTAGTACCACAAAAAAAGAAGAAAGAAAGAAAGAAAGAAAGAAAGAAAGAAAGAAAGAAAGAAAGAAAGAAGAAAAAAAGAAAAAGAAAAGCGGCCCTTCCTGACCTGGGCCTCCACCCTCAGGCACAGGACCAAGTATCCTTGGCCGTCAGGTGCTGGGAGCCCGGCACAGGGGACCGGGGCAGAGAACCAGCCCACTTACTTCTTTTCCAATGCTGAGATCTCACACTGAGCCCCTCACACCCCACCCATCTGGGACAGGAGCAGTAGACAGAGTAAGGAGTGTCCAGCTGCCCTCGCACCCACCACTGTTCCTTCTGTATCTTGGTAGCCTCAGACACAGAGCTGCTGGGAGGGAGTAGGGGACAGAAATGCACAGGCTGGTCATGTTCCTGGCAGGGACTGGTGGCCACACAGCTCCTCTGCCAATGGCTCTGAGAAGGGACAGCCCTGAGCCAGCTGTCTGCGGGTGGGCTGGGGCTCGGCAGGTGGGGCGGGACACGCTGCAGACGAGGTCCTCCTGCCTCTGGCTCCCAGGTGAAGTATGGCTCAGATGTGTGGCCCCGAGCCTGCAGATTCCCAGGGCACCGGGCCTAGGGGCTGAGTCACCAGGGCTGTACCCCGCAGGTTGCTGTGATGACAGTCAGCACCCCAAAGGGAGAGGAAGCTGCTTACGTGTCCTTGGGAAGGGGACTCTTCAGAAATGGCAGAGCCGCAGGGCAGCACCCCTTGGTGCTGGGTGCCCCAGCTGTGCCTGAAGACAGAATGTTTGGGGCACGTGGTGAATGCTGGGATTGCCCTGTGTGCCTGGGCAATGCGGGCTGAATGCCAGGCCTGAGCTGCAGGCAACCACCCGGCTCAGGTCACCCCTGCCTGGCACCCACACCCACCAATGGGATGTGGGTGGGATTGGGATGTGGGTGGACAGAGCCCTGAGGCCCTCTACCCTGGCCCTGCACTCCTGGAGGCCCCCAGCGCCCAAGGTCCTCTCAGTCCTGGGGACTGAACCCAGGGCCTTCTCACTGAGCTGCATCACCAGTCCTCTTCATTTCTCATTGTATGATAGGGTCTGCTAAGTCACTCAGTTGCCCAGGCTGGGCTCAAACTTAGGATCCTCCTGCCTCAGCCTCCCAGAGTGCTGAGATGGAGTATATACCCCCATGCCTGGCTTTCACATTTGTTTTGATCACTATGGGACCGAAGCTCATGGTGCGTGGTTAGTGCTCCCTGAACTGAGCTCCTCTCTGCAGACCAGAGGAAGGAAGAGGGGGACGGGGTGCAGGAGAGAGAAAGGAAGGAGGGAGAGGAAAGGGCAAGAAGAAAGCAAGTGCAGGCCCAGTTCCACATCAAAGGGGCCTGGGGTAAAGTGGACCGTGTCTCTCCAGGCAGTGACATCCGCTGCTGGGAGGGTGGCCTGGGCTGTGGGCCTGGCCCGGGCAGGAAGGAGTCCCGCGACTGCCAGAGGTGATGATGTGCAGGATCGGGAGGAAAGGGCTGGGCACTGCTGCCCGGGCTCACACCTGCTGCCGGATGTTGGCAGGCGAGCCAGGCTGTGTCACAGGAAGTCCTCAGGTCTATGAGCCTGGGCTGACTCACTGCACGGGGAACACTCACAGGTCAGACTCCAGAGGCCCCAGGAGAGCCAGGCTGTCTGACATCCTGAATGTGGGACCAGCTGACCTGGGTGAGGTGCCAGTCCAGCCTAAGGTAATGATCAGGTTTTCTAGTGAAGGGACCTTCTGGGCTGGGCCTTAAAGTCTGCATAGGAGGCAGTGTAAGGTGGTTGGACGGGAGGATCAGTTAGGGGCAGTGCCAGCCTCTGATGTAGCCTGTCACTTCAGGACGCATCTGGAGGGGCCTAGATGGGGGGCACTGGGCTAAACTGCACCTGTCCTGGCCAACCCCCACGTGTACACACGAAGTGGGGGGACCTGTGGTTGACAGAGCCAGGCTGATGGGGGTGTTGGAGTGGCCATGTAGGCGGGGGCCCAGAGCACTACTGCCCAGTTCTCCCATCATGTACTTGGGGGCAGGGCCACAGGGTCCAGTGGCGCGGCTCCCCTGGAGGAATGTACTAGGCTGGGGCTCAACCCCATTGCACAGGGCTGGTGGAGGCTCCCATACAGGGCAGATTTGGGGCTTAGGATCCCATGGGTATTGGCACTCACAGACATGAGTCTACTGGGAACTGGGGGTACTAGGAGACCTGCAGAACAATTGGCAGAAGCTGGCGATGGTGGCACATGGCTGTCATCCCAGCACTCTGAAAGGCTGAGGCAGGAAGAACTCAAATTTGAGCCCACCTTGGGTAATTTAGTGACTCAGGGAGCCCCTACCTCAAAACAAAACAAAGGGCTGGCGATTGAGCTCAGTGGCGTAAGCGCCTGCCTGGTAAATACGCAGTCAGGAGTTCAATCCCTGGTACCTAAAAAACAAAACAAAAAAAGGGGGGGGTTGTGGATGTAGCTCGGTGTAAAGGCCCTGGGTTCAATGGTGGGCAGAGGAAAAGAAAGGAAGTAAGTTTTGGAAGTTGGGAACAGAACTCTGAAGCAGTGGGTGGGGACGTGGTTTGGTGGCAGAGCACTGTGGTCCCAGCATGGCAAACAAACACACACACACAAAACCCCACTGGAATCAGACCAGGTGGTAGGAAGGCGCCCAGGCCATCCAGGAATTAGCAGGTATTGCCAACACCCGTGACAAGGAGCCTGAACAGGGCTGGGCAGGCTCTGAGGAGCTGGGACTTTGTTCCATAGGGTGACAGGAGCCACAAAGGGCAAGAAAGGAGAGGGTAGGGCTGCATGTGGCTCTGGGTGACTCCACATGGCAGAAGTGCAGGCAGGCCGCGGGCCCGGGAGAGAGACTATAGCCTTGGATTCAGGCTCCTCCTGCCTGTGACCACGGAGCCTCTGTGGGTATGAGAAGAACTAGAGAGACACAGCCTCTGGGAAGCTGAGGCAAGAGGATCACAAGTTCAAGCTCAGTCTGAGCCACTTAGCCACTCAGTGAGACCCTGTCTTGAGATTTAAAAAAGGAAAAAGGGCTGAAGACGTAGGGTCAGTGCAAAGGCCCCAGGTTCAATCCTCAGTATCACAAAAATGAAATTCAGCGGGGCTGACTCCCACCATGCGAACTGTGGGGAGGCCAGAGCAGTCAGTGTCCTTGGTCAGAACAGGGCTGCCCAGTCCTGCCCAGCCCAATTATGGCAGATTTCCGGGGGAGCCGGCAGTAGCCTACAGGCTTGGGAGGGAGGAGGAAGGAGCTTTCCTAGCAGCTGACTAGCCCAGGGCAAAGGGGAAAGGGGAAAGGACAAAGGGCAAAGAGCAGCTGATGGGGCTCCTTTTATTCTTTTTTCTTGTTTTTTTCCTGTCTCTGTGACAGGGTTTCACTATGCAGTTTAGGCTGGCCTTCAACTCAATTCGTAGCCCAGGCTGGCCTGGAACTCACAGCGATTCTCCTGCTTCAGCCTCCCAAATTCTGGGATCGCAGGCATGTACCACCACACCCAGCTTCCTGGGGTTTACTCCTGATACCACCCTTCCTTGAGGGTGAGGTGCAGGGGCCCCTGAAGGTCATCCAGGTCACTTCAGGCCCCAACAGGGGGAGCAGGCTATCTGTTAGGGTCAGAAGTCAAGGCATGGAACCTCAGCAGGCTTAGCAGCGTTGACTGGGGAATGGGTCAGTGTACAGACCTATTGGATAGTGGTGTGTTCAAGGTGTGTTCAAGGAGCTGGTCCAGAGCCCTGCACACCCTGCCCCAGCCCCTACGCTGGAATTGCAAGGGCTCCTAAGAAGCCAGGTACTAAGGTGGCACACTCCAGAGGCTGAGGAGGGAGGGTCACTGTGACCTCGAAGGCCAGCCTGGGCAACATAGTAAATTCAAGGCCAGCCTGATTTACAAAGTGAGAGCCTGTCTCAAAAAA